>CAUYUJ010000359.1:313369-328369 GCA_963575745.1 Prorocentrum cordatum | reverse complement strand
GCTGTGTGTTGTGTGTTGTGTGTGCGTTGTGTGTTGCGTGTTGTGTGTTGTGTGTGCTGTGTGTGGTGTGTGTGTGCTGTATGTGTGTGTGTTGTGCCAGTTGTGTTTGTTGTGCGTGTTGTGTGTGGTGTGTGTGGTGTGTTAGGTGTGTTTGTTGTGTGTTGTGTCTTGTGTGTGTTATTGTGTGTTATTGTGTGTGTTGTTCTGCGTGGTGTTATGTGTGTTGTTATGTTTGTTGTGTGTTGTGTGTTGTGTGTTGTGTGTGTTGTGTGTTGTGTGTGTGCGTGCGTGTGTGTGTGTGTGTTCGTTCGTTCGTTCGTTCGTTCGTTCTTTCGTTCGTTCGTTTGTTCCCCCGCCTAATGCGGGACGCCGTATCTTCACACCGTCTCAACCCAAACCGCGCGCCAAGGCAACCGATGCAGGAGGCGGTGGGTGAGGGGGAAGTACGTGGGTGGGGCACGGTCCGCTGCGCAGCCACCCAACACCAAAATACGCACCCCGCACGCCGCTCTTGAAAGCACCCAACCGCCAGGACCGGCCCCTTCCCCGCACTGGTGGAGCCAACCTGCGCACAAACACACGCGACGCAACACGACCACGGAGCTGCAGCCGGCGCTGCATGCAACCCGTGCTGTGTGCGCGCTGTCTCGGCGTGGAAAGCTGTCAGTCGGTTCCGGGTGGCGTGATGGGGCGCACCTGCACCTCGCGACTCCGCACAAGGCTCACGGGAGCATGTGGGAACGCTGGTGGGTGAGAGCACGTGTTTGAGCCACCCATGTGTGTGTGCGTGTGCGTGCGTGTGCACAGCCAAGCCATCGCTGCACCAGGAGGCACCCATGGATACGAATTCGCAGAAAACCGTATCATTAACCTCGGACCTGTGTTCCCGTGCGGGGTCCTGGCCGAGATACGCCAAAACTTCACTACCCAATTCGGGCAGCCACGGAGAGAGGAAGAGGAGGAGGGAAGAGGAGAGGGCAAGAGGGGGCAGTGGGGCACGCGGTGGCAGCAGCGCAATGCTGCATGCTGCACGCTCCGCCGATGCCGCAAAAATAACGAATCCGTCGCAACGCCAGCCGGCCCTGGCGACGCGACGGGAGACACCGGCGTCGTCGCAACGCCCGCTCGCGGCGAGACGTCAGCAGGGGTACGCCAAAACTGCACTGCCCAATCCAGGCAGCCATGGAGGGAGGCAGAGGGGGAGGAAGAGGGAGGGCAAGGGGAGAGAGAAGAAAGGGAGAGGGGAGGAGCACGGCGCCACGCCGCACCGCGCAGCGCATCACAGCCAGCGACAAGTGCGTGCGTGTGGGCAGGCGTGCGCGGGACTGTTTCTTCCACAATGCCGACATGGAAGCTGCACGGGCTCAGCCAAACGATGGGCGACGGCACTGGCTGGGCGCACGAACGCCTACAGAAAAAGACATCGAGTACCAGGAAGCAGGCGGGAGGGGGAAGGAGGGGAGAGAGGCAGCGTGACGCAGGCTAAGGATGCTAAGGCGCACGCGATCAGACAGCAGCCTCTGGAGGAGGCTTAGGGAGTCACGAAGCCACGCTGCCGCGAGGGAGGGGCCCACACGGGCGCGCGCAGTAAACACCTGGCAGTGTGTGTGTGTGCGTGCGCGTGTGCGCGTGTGTGCGTGTGTGTGCGTGTGTGTGTGTGTGTGGGTGCGTGCGTGCGTGCGTGCGTGTGTGTGTGTGTGCGTGTGTGTGTGTGTGTGCGCGTGTGTGTGCGTGCGTGTGTGTGTTGTTTGTGTTGGGTTTGTTGTATGTGGTGTGTCTGGTGTGTGTGTGTGTGTGTGTGTGCGTTGTGTGTTGTGTGCTGCGTGTGTTGTGTGGGTTGTGTGGGTTGTGTTGTGTGGTCTCGTGTAGTGTTGTGTGTGGTGTGTTGTGCGTGTTGTGTTGTGTGTTGTGTGTGTTGTGTGTTGTGTGGATGTTACTTGTGTTGCGTTGTGTGTTGTGTGTTGTGTGTGCGGTGTGTTTGTTTTGTGTTGTGTTCTGTGTGCGTGTTGTGTGTGTGTGTGCGTGCGTGCGTGCGTGCGTGCGTGTGTGTGTGTGTGTGCGTGTGTGTGAGAGAGTTCGATCAGTTTTTGCACCGAGCAGCCCAGAACAGATGCCCCCCCAGCCGCCAGTGGCTCCCGATAGTTGCCGAGAGGTTGGACATGCGGGGGGCGCTTGCTTACGGGAGTTGGGTGCACCAACGGATCGTACTCATGCCCCCCCTCAGGGTCACCCCCGCTTTCAGTGGATCTCAACGAAAGGGGGTCCAGCGGAAAGGGGGTGGTGCAAAAGATTTGGGGCAATCGGATTGCAAAAGTACTGCAGCAGGGAATTGTCTTTGCAGTGCATCGCAAATAGCGCATTTCACGCGAAAGTCCAGCAACACATTGGTGCCCAGAAACGCACTGCACACCACATTCTACTGCAACCCCACAAATCTCTTGCACCAAATCCGTTGCACCACCCACGTTTGACTGGACCCCTTTTTGGGTCGACCCAGGAGACGGGGGTCGATGCAAACGACGATCGGTCAGAGCGCCGGATCTTGCAGGATCCTGCAGAGCCAGGGGCGCACTGACCCGGGCTTGGGCGCAGGATCCTGCAGGATCCTGCAACGCCTGACTGGCCCGGGTGTGGATGGACCCGGGCTAGTATATCCCCGACGCTTGGGGTGGTCCACCGCGAGAGTGTGTCCACATCCACCGCTTCGGGTTCGTGCCTCGAGACCTCGCAGGCGATGTTCCGCCCCCAGCCCCAGACTTTTCGACGAAGAGTGAGGCCGCTCAGAAAAGGAGGGGGGGCCTTAGGATACACCCCGAGGGGGCTGTTCGGACGCACCCTTGTCGATGATGGACGCCCCCCCATCGTGTATCCCAGGGTCGGGCCCCAAATTTATGGCCCATTCAGAGACCTCCCAAAGCCTGGGATAGGGGTCAACAGATCCCCTGTCATGAGATCTCCCCGCCGTGGCCAGAAAAGCCCCATTCGCTCCTTGGCATGTGTTCCTTACGGCAGCATATCCATACTCACGGTAATATTCTGGCAGCGCAGGTCGGGGGCCTTCTTCAAGCAGCGGCGATGCGTCCCGACTTGTGGCCGAAGAAGAGAAGACAACATACATATACAGAGTTTCGGAGATCCCACCAGAGAAATGTCAAAGAACCCGTCATGTGTTGCGAGACGTGTTTTTGGAGCATTGTTGGCTGAGACCGCCTTGTGGTTTGATCCGCCCGCGTTATGTTATAAGAACATCGTGTAGGTTCTTGGAACAACTCCGCGTTCCAAGAACATGTCGTGGCAGGCCTATAGGGATGCCAGGACGGTCGGTCCCTGCTCACGCCTTCAGGCAGCGCCAGACGCGCCCCCCTGGGAGGCCCGAGGAGCCCAGGAGCCCGGACGCGCTCGCGCCCCGAGAAAAATCAGGCCGCAGGGTGTTTTCGTCCTGCTCGGCCTCTTGGGGCCCTCCGCGCCAGGCCCAGCCTCAGTTTTACCAGGAGGAGGAGGAGGCGGAGGAGGAGGGACGAGGAGGAGGAGGAGGAGGAGGAGGAGGAGGAGGGACGAAGGAGGAGGAGGAGGAGGAGGACCCCCCTGCCTCTTTGGAAGCGCCTATATGGCCGAAAGCTGGGTGAGTTGGCCAAGCTATCGGGCCAGTTGCTCCCCGAGTCGGTTTGATCAGCCTTCGGGGAACACGCTGGGGAACAATATGAGGAGGAGGAGGAGGAGGAGGAGGAGGAGGAGGAGGAGGAGGAGGAGGTTTCTTGGGAACCGTCTGGCGAGGCCTCTTGGGAGGCCTCTGCGGAGCTTCCTGGGGGCCATTGGGAGACCTCTTGGGAGCCTCCTTGGGCCTCTTGGGGGCTTCTTGGGGGCCTTTAGGGTTTTCTTGGGGACGTTGTTGGCCGTCTCAGGGCGTTCCCGACCCTCTTGATACCTTCGGAAGCCGTCTTGGGGGGCCTCTCTGAACCGACTTGGGGATCTCTTGGGCAAGGCCGTCTTGGGGAGTATCTTGGACGTCTTGGAGAACGCCGTCTTGGGGGCCTATTGGGCCGTCATGGGGCCATTTTGGAGGCCTCTTGGGCGATCTTGGGGCGACCTTCGGGGCCTCTTGGGCCGTCGGAGTGCCGAGAAGAAGCAAATGCCAAAATCTGTCAAACACCTAACGAAAATCAATGAAAGTTATTTCTTCGGGTCCTCCTGGATGACCTCTTGGAGGCCTCTTAGGCCGTCTTGGAAGCCTCTTGGGGGCCTCTTAGGCCATCTGGAGGCCATCCTCGGCCGTTTTGGGTGCATCTTGGGACGTCTTGGAGGCATATTGGGGCCATCTGCCGTCTTGGAGGTCATCTTGGCCGTCTCGGGCGCCTTTTGGGGCGCTTTTTTGAGGCCGTCTTGGAGGCCTCGTGGGCCGTCATGGGGCCATCTTGGAGGCTTCGTGGGCAATATTGGAGGCCTCTTGGGCCGTCTTGAGTCGTCGGAATGCCGAAAAGAGTACATGCCAAAATCCTTCAAAAACATATGGAACCTGAATGATGCTGGTCTCTTCGGGTCCTCCTGGAGGACCTCTTGGAGGCCTCTTGGGCCGTCTTGGAGGCCTCTTGGGGGCCTCTTGGGCCGTTTTGGGCCATCGGGAGGCAATCTTAGGCAGTTGTTGGTGCATGTGGGGCCGTCAAGGAGGCATCTTGGGGCCATCTGCTATCTTGGAGGCCATATTGGCCGTCTTGGAGGCCTCTTGGGGCCGTCTTGGGGGCCTCGTGGGGCCGTCATGGGGCCATCTTGGAGGCCTGCTGGGTGATCTTGGAGTGATCTTGGGGGCCTCTTGGGCCGTCTGTGGGTTGTCGGAATGCCGACAAGAAGCAAATGCCCAAACCCTTCAAAAACCGAACGGAAAATCAATGAATTGTGTTTTTTCGGGTCCTCCCTGAGGAACTCTTGGAGGGCTCTTGGGCCGTCTTGGAGGCTTCTTGGGCGTACTTGAAGGTATCGTGGGCTCTCTTGTGCCGTCTTGGAAGCCATCTTCGACCATCTTAGGCGAACTTGAGGGCCATTTCGGGCCATCTGAGCCGTCTTGGAGGCTGCCTTGGGCCATCTAGGAGCGGGATAGACATTGACATGTGCACTTTCCGGGACCCCGGCGGGCTGGGCCGAAGCGCTTGGGAAAGAGCTTTTGGAAAAGAACCAAAACCAAGACCGAAAGGGTTCAGCATGCCAGGCACCCCTGTGATGAATCAACAGGGGGAGGAGGATCTTGGAGACCACTGTGGCCGTTTTTGAGACCTCTTGGGCTGTCTTGGGGCCCTCTTGGGGCTGGCTTGAAGGCCTCCTGGGCCGTTCTGGAGCCATTTGGGAGTCCTCTGGGACTAGTTTGGGGACTCCTTGGGCCGTCTTAGGCGGTCGGAACACCAACACCAAGGAAAAGTTAAAACCCTTCAAAAACCGAAGGGCAATTGAAGATGTTGGCTCCCTCGGGCCTTCCTGGAGCACCTCTTGGATTCCTCTCGGGCAATCTTGGAACCTCTCGGGCCCATCTTGGGCCATCTTGGCCGTCTTAGCGGCCATCTTGGCCGTCTTGAAGCTCATCTTGAACGTGTTGGAAGCATCTCGGAGGCCATCTTGGCCGTCTTGGAGGCCTCTGGAGCCGTCTTGGCGCCCTCTTGGGGCCGTCTTGGGGGCCTCCTTCATTGGGCTATCTTGGAGGCCTCTTGGGCGCTCTGGGGGCGACCTTTCGGGTTCCTTGGGCCATCGTGAGCCGTCTGAAGGTTCGAAAAAAGCAAAAGCCAACATCCTTCAAAAATCTAAGGATACCATTAAGTTTGATCTCTTCGGGCTCTCGTGGAGGACCTCTTGGAGGCCTCTTGGAGGCCTCTTGGAGGCCTCTTGGGCCGTCTGAGAGGTTTCTTGTGCGAACTTGGAGGCATCTTGGACTCTCCTGGGCCGTCTGGGAGGCCATCTTGGACCATCTTTGGCGAACCTGGAGGCCATCTTGAGCCATCTTGCCATCTTGGAACCCATCTTGGAGCCATTTGGAGCAGAAATAATTTTTGGAGCCACACTTTCCGGGCCATTCGGGGACCTTTCCGGGCCATTCCGGGACCCCGGCGGGCGGAGCCGAAACCCCCGAAACCAAACGTCAAAGGATTCAGCACGCCGGGCACCCCGGTGATGAATCAACAGGGGGCGGCGGATCGCAGACGCCTACGGCGAATCACCGCCGCCCCCTGCCCCTTTGGAAGCGCCTCTGTGGCCGACAGCTGGGCCAACGCTTGGCAAAGCTGTCGGGCCAGTTGTTCCCAAAGTCGGTTTGGAAAGACTTTGGTGAACGCATGGGGGAGCAAGAAGAGGAGAAGGGGGAGGATGAGGAAAAAAGAGGAGGAGGAGGAGGAGGAGGGGGAGGAGGAGGAGGAGGAGGAGGAGGAGGAGGAGGAGGAGGAGGCCTCTTGGGCGCCTCTTGGGGCACTCTTGGGGCCTCCTGGGAGCTTCCTGCGGGCCTCTTGGAGGGTTTGGGGGGGCCTTTCGGGGCTTCTTAGAGGCCTCTTTGGCCGTCTTAGGGCGCTCCTGGCGTGCCTGACGCCGTCGGAAGCCGTCTTGGGGGCCTGTCTGGGTCGTCTTGGGGCATATCAGGCTTGGGGCCGTCTTGGGGGGCCTCTTGGGCCGTCATGGGGCCATCTTGGAGGCCTCTTGGGCGATCTTGGGGGCCTTTTGCACCGTTTTGAGCCGTCAGAATGCTGGAGTCTGTTACAAACCTTAGGACAATCAATGATTTTGGCCCCGTCGTGCCCTCCTGGAAGACCTGGACGCCTTTTGGGCCGTCTTGGAGGCCTCTTGGGGGTCTCTTGAGCCGTCTTCGGCCATCTGGAGGCCACCTCAGGGGCCGCCTTGGAGGCTATCTTGGACCATCTTAGCCGTCATGGAGGCCATTTTGGCCGTCTTGGAGGCCTCTTGGGCCCTCCTGGGGCCGTCTTGGGGGCCTCTCGGGCCGTCATGGGGCCATCTTGGAGGCCTCGTGGGCGATCTTTGGGGCCGTCTTGAGCCGTCGGAAGGCCGAGAAGAAGCAAATGCCGAAATCCTTCGAAAACCTAAAGGAATATCAATAGTTTTTGCCTCTTCCGGCCTTTCTGGAGGACCTCTTGGAGGCCTCTTGGGGGCCTCTTGGGCCGTCTGGGGTCATCTGGAGGCCATCTCAGGCCGTCTTGGGTGCATCTTGGGCCGTGTTGGAGGCATCTTGGGGCCATCTTAGCCGTCTTGGAGGCCATGTTGGTTGTCTTGGAGGCCTCTTGGGGCGTCTTGGGGCCCGAGGCTTCGTGGGCGATATTGGGGCGATCTTGGGGGCCTCTTGGGCCATCTTGAGCCGTCGGAAGGCCGAAAAGAAGCAAATGCCAAAATCCTTCGAAAACCTAAAGAATATGAATAGTTTTGGCCTCTTCCGGCCTTTCTGGAAGACCTCTTGGAGGCCCCTTGGGCCATCTTGGAGGCCTCTTGGGGGCCTCTTGGGCCATCTTGAGGCCATCTTAGGCCGTCTTGGGCCGTCTTGGAGGCATCTTGGGGCCATCTTAGCCGTCTTGGAGGCCATCGTGGCCGTCTTGGAGCAATTTTGGGGGCCATCTTGGGGCACTAAAGGCGTCGACAGATGGATTTTGAGAAACTTTGGGCAACATTTCGGATGTCGGCGGGACGGACCGAAGCCCCGAGGGGTTATTTTGGAAAAAGAACAAAAACCCAAACCGAAAGGATCTAGCACACAAGGCACCACTGTGATGAATCAACAGGGAGCGGCGGATCTTAGTCGCGTTCGGCCCATCCCGAATGCACTCACAGACGAGCCTCCAGTTTCATACCTCCCAAACATTCAGGCCTCAGGGGCCCAAAAGTGACGACGGTTACAGGTTCGAGGATGACCCGCTCGGATTAGAATCATCAAGTGCGTGCCTCATAGGGAGGGGGCTCCCGCCTGAGACTTCCTCGCAATGCACTCACAGACGAGGCTCCCGCCTGATACTTCCCCCGTATTCAAGCCTCAGGAGCCCAAAAGTGACGACAGTTACAGGTTCGAGGATGACCCGCTCGGATTAGAAACATGAAGTGCGGGCCCAATATGGAGAGGGCTCCTGCCTGAGCCTTCCTCGCAATGCACTCACAGACGAGGCTCCCGCCTGATACTTCCCCCGTATTCAGGCCTCAGGAGTCCAAAAGTGACGACAGCTACATATTCGAGGATGACTCGCTCGGATTGAACACATGAGGGGCGGGCCCCATAGGGAGGGGGCTCCCGCCTGAGGCTTCCTCGCAATGCACACAGACGAGGCTCCCGCCTGATACTTCCCCCATATTCAGGCCTCAGGAGCACAAAAGTGACAACAGATACAGGTTCGAGGACTACCCGCTCGGATTAGAAACATGAAGTGCGGGCCCAATATGGAGAGTGCTCCCGCCTGAGACTTCCTCGCAATGCACTCACAGACGAGCCTCCCGCCCGACACGTCCCCCATATTCAAGCCTCAGGAGCCCAAAAGTGACGACAGTTACAGGTTCGAGGATGAACCCGCTCGAATTAGAGTCATCAAGTGCGGGCCCCATAGGGAGGGGGCTCCCGCCTGAGACTTCCTCGCAATTCACTCACAGACGAGGCTCCCGCCTGATACTTCCCCCATATTCAGGCCTCAGGAGCTCAAAAAAGTGACGACACTTACAGGTTGGAGGATGACCCGCTCGGATTAGAAACATCAAGCGCGGGCCCCATAGGGAGAGGGCTCCCGCCTGAGACTTCCTCGCAATGCACTCCGCCTCCGGAGCACAAAAGTGACGACAGTTACAACATCGAGGACTACCCGCTCGGATTAGAAACATCAAGCGCGGGCCCCATAGGGAGAGGGCTCCCGCCTGAGATTTCCTCGCAATGCACTCACAGACGAGGCTCCCGCCTGATACTTCCTCCATATTCATGCCTCCGGAGCACAAAGGTGACGACAATTACAAGTTCGAGGGCTACCCGCTCGGATTAGAAACATCAAGTGCGGGCCCCATAGGGAGAGTGCTCCCGCCTGAGACTTCCTCACAGTTCACTCACACACGAGACTCCCGCCTGATGCCTCCCCCGCTTTCATGACTCAGGAAAATCGTGCTGAGTGATGAGCTGGAGTGTGCGTGTGCGATGTACGACTGAGTATGATGATGATGATGATGATGATGATGATGATGATGATGATGATGATGATGCTGCTGATGATGATGATGATGATAGCGGTGGTGGTGATGCTGATGCTGATACTGATGATGATGATGATGATGATGATCGATGGCCGATGGTGATGGTGATCGATGGTGGGTGACTGGGTATGATGATGTTCGTGGTGATGATGATGACCGATGATGATGATGATGAAGAAGAAGATGAAGATGATGTTGATGACCGATGATGGGGTGAGTGGGAGGGAGGTGTTCGTGCGCGGAGGGTGCCCAGAGAAGGCAAGAACCCCCTTTGGATATGGTGAGTAACCTACATATACATATACATATACATACACATAAATATATACATATTCATATACAAATACATGTGTATATATAGCGTTGCAAGCCCGCACATTTAGCAACATCACAACAGCTGAGGTCCGGGGAGGGGAGCGGAGAAGGAGGGAGGAAAGAGTATGAGTTTTACGGTGTTGTTCAGGTGTCTTGGGAGGGCCGTCGTGGCCACGCTTGGACGCGGCTCATAACAAATGCCAGGACGGAGTCCAGGAGGAGCCTGGAGGAGGGGGGGAGGAATCCCGTCGAATCGAGCTCGGCGGGCATTAAGTCTGATCGTCGACTTGTGAGAAGCCTGGGCCAAAGCAATCAGATGCTTGCTATTGCACCCTGAGGACCCACTAGCGAGAGGAGGGTGGTGTTGGGGCCCTCGCGGGGCCACTTAGGAATGCTCGCATCCCTGTGGAACCCTCTTGGGACCTTCTTGGGTTTTCCTGGGGTCTCGGGGGCTCTCATGGGCCTATTGGGGGCATGCCTGCGCACGGCCTTCGAGCCGATGGCCATCTCGAACCCATCACGGACAGCGGGATCTTGCAGCCGCTTGTCGTTCTGACCTGGTCGGAGCACCCAGCTTTTCACCATTTTCCTCTGCTCGGCCTTGCACGCGCAGCCTTTCCGCGTGGCCTCCAAGAACCCAGGCATAAATGGGCAGGGCTCGTGCGGTCGAAAGAGGCGGTCTTCGAACCGGTGCGTTGGAGCGCTTGGGGGGCCATCCTGGGTGTGGGATCGCAAGGTTTCTTCGAGCTCCCCCTCTGAAGCCTTTGCCGTCTTCTGCCGCCCTGGGGGCCTCGCAGGCCGTCCTGGGGCCCTCTTCAGCCGTCGCCGGGCTCTCTTGGAAGCCTCTTTGGCCAGTCTGGCGGCTTTTTGTGTACGCTGGCTGTCGGAAACATGCAGCTGAGTAAGGCCGAGGGTCAGAGAGCGCCTTCCCCTGCAGGACCACCAAAAAAGGGACGTCAAGGTGGTCAAACGCCTCGCCAGTTGAGCCGACGAAGATGTGCAAAGTCCAACCAGTTTTGGCTTGACGCCATGTTTAGTGCCTCAATTCCAATGACCGAACAGGTTGGTTGCGCCCCTTGACGTCCGTTTGGGGTGTTCTGCAGACCTGACCCCCAGCCATACTCAAACCCGAAGAAGCGAGAACGCGACAATCTGAAAAAAACGTCGGGACTCCAATCGTCTTGGGGCGCGCCTTTTCACCTTGGGCCCGGCAAACGGGGGTCGGCGGATTCAGCGTTCCCCATGGCGCCGCAGTGATTGTGATTGGATTGTCGCGTCGACAAGCATGTGAGTCGCCCAGGTCTGGAGGACCGCGCGAGACCGCTGTATCGACCTGCGACCGCCCACCGCCTTCGCCGCCCAGAGGTGCCGATCCACGCGGACGTCGACGAGTCGCCGCTGCAGGCGCTTGTTGGCCGGAAGGAGCCTTGCGAGCCTCGGGCATCACTCGGGGAGCGCCCGCGGGACACGCTGCGAGTTGAAAGCGGCTCGTCGCTCCTTAACCAGCAGCCGTGGGAGCACGGCTGGCTGTTCCAGCGAGCTGGCTTGCGATGCTGGTAACCGGTTGGGTTGTCGTCGTCGCCGCGCGGCGCCCAGCGATTGCGCACGACCTGCTTCCGAGTCGGAGCGCGCAGGGAAGTCCATGGGGGCAACCAGCGCCGCCGTTTCCCACGACCTGGGCCTCGGGAGGAATATCGTCGGATCCCAGGGCCCCCCAAACATTCTTGGGACATGCAATCTACCTGGGGGATGGGGCCCCCTCCTCCTCCTCCTCCTCCTCCTCCTCCTCCTCGTCCTCCTCCTCCTCCTCCTCCTCGTCCTCCTCCTCCTCCTCCTCCTCCTCCTCCTCCTCCTCCTCCTCCTCCTCCTCCTCCTCCTCCTCCTGGGGTCGCAGCAAACATATGGGCCACTGGCGCTTCCATTTTTCCAGCCACGGGGGGCCGTTTCCCAGCTTCGGGACCGCCGTCACGAGACGACCGAGGATGAGTCGGCGGCGAGCGAGGAGGGGAGGTGAGAAGGAGGAAGCCGTCTCAGAGGCTCGGAAGTCCCCTGGCCTTCCGAGAAGTTTCCTTGGCCTTCCTTGGGGACACAGAAAGCCTCTCAGGAAGCACGATGCCCTCTGAGAAGTCCCGCCGCCTTTGAGAAGGCCTTCTCCTTCTGGCTTCCCCCCCTCGCTCGCCGCCGAAAGAGTGTCAATGAAAATCAGTACGAGTGGACCGAGTGTGGGCGAGCCTGATCCGGGAGAGAAGGAAGCGGGAAAGGAGGAAGGAGAGGGAGGCGGAGGCGCCAGACTAGAATCAAAAAACCTTGCATTCGTAGAAGAGGGGGAAGCCATCTCGGCGTATTTTCCTACATTTTCTGGGGTGGTTCGTCTTCCCCACCACTTCCCATACTTTCCCATATTCTCTTGGGAATCGACGATTAGTGGTGTCTGTGTGTGTTTCCCCTCTGGATTCCCAGCTGCAGGCAATGAGTGCTCTTCCAGGATCGGCGGCGAGCGAAGGGTGGGGAAAGTGAGAAGGAGGAGGCGGCGGCGAGCGCCTTCCGAGAAGTGCTCTGTGTCCTCGGAGAGGGCGTAGGATCACCGAACGTGCTCCACCACTCGCAAAGTGCCTGCTCGCAGACATAGAAAGAAACAATGTTGTTCGATGCAATGGAGCGTGTTTGCCTCGACGGAATGGATCCGGGCCGTTTTCGAGTAGCTACGCTGCGAGTAGTGGAGCGCGCTTGTTTATAGGAGACCTCTCATAAGGCTGGGGGACTTCCGAGCCTTCTGAGAAGGCCCGCCCCTTCTCACGTCCCCCCCTCGCTCGCCGCAGACATTAGGAGCGCATTTGGGGCGCTCAACAATTCGGGAAATCCGGTGTCGGACTCCTGTCGGCGGCGAGCGAGGGGGGGAAAGGAGAAGGAGAAGGCCTTCTCAGAGGGCGGCGGGACTTTCAGAAGCGCCTTCTGAGAAGTTTTTATCGTGAAAATGATGTATTCGGGGAAGGCTTTAGAAAACTTCTCAGAAGGCCAGGGGACTCCCGAACCTTCTGAGAAGGCCTCCTCCTTCTCACTTCCCCCCTCGCTCGCCGCCGATCCTGGAAGACCATTCGTTGCCTGTGGCTGAGAATCAGGAGGGGAAAACACAGACGCAATTAATCGTAGATTCGGATGAAAACATGGTAAACATATTGGAAGTTGGGTGGAAGACGAGAACCCAGAAAATATAGGACAAATCTGGGGAGTCCTGGGATGTGTGTATGTATGTGTATGTGTGTGTGTGTGTCCCTGGGCCCCTTTAGAGAAGACATTCCATTTCGTGCCATGTCGTGTCTCGCAGCACGGTGGCGATTATTTGTTGCCGAGCGGCATTCGGCCCACGCCACCACGGTGCACGGGCAGTGGGTCGGAGGCCCTCTGGATGCTGGGGTCTCTCGGGATGGCCGTCGGTTGCTTCTTAGGAGACTCTTGGGAGCCTCGTGGGTTCTGGGAGAATCTCGAATCCATCTTGGGGTTGAGAGCTTGAAATGTTAGTTCGGGTTCCCCTCGTTTGACCCTCTAGGAGCCCGAGAGGACCCTCTGTGGGGCCTCTTCGCTAGTCTTGGCGTTATATTGGGCCGTCTCGCGGCAGTATTGGGAGGTTGTTGGGCCGCTTCGGAAAGTTGGAAGTCCAGAAAGGCGAGTACGCTAAAATAGTTCTAACACATGATGGATGACAAGTTGTTTTGTGTATTGGAGGTCCTCTTGGAGCCCTCTTGAGGCGTTTTGGGCGCCTCTTGGGCCGTCTTGCGTCCGTCGTGGGCGCCTTGGAACGTTGTTGGATCACCTCGGGGCCCTTCTGGACCGTCTTGGAAGCCTCTTGGGCCTTCTTGGCCCACCTCGGCGCTCCCTGGCCTTCTTGGGTAAGTCACGCAACAGCACGCGGGGAGCCACAGTACTTCATTCTGGGACGTGAGGCTCTGGCTTCCGGAAAGAGGCATGTGCAGCATTCAACAGGATTATAAGGGTTTGGGGGACATTCAGCATTCACCATTCACCATCCAGTGCCGCGCGGGCATGATGGCGAATTTCAGGGCTGGCACGGAATGCAGGACACACAGCGTGTGTCTGATTGGTTTTGATATGTGCGCGCGCAGTCTGGCTTACATTGACTACTACACTTCCCGTGTGTAATGTGAACGCATGCCCACATCAACATATTTTGCGGCAGGGATGGTGTTCGTTGAGCGCGCGCGTACATGCGTTGATCCGCGTGGTATTACGCGACACAGAAGGTGCGTGTGTTTGTATGTGTGGCCTGCGTGGTATGATCTGACAAGATATATTATCTTGGTCGGATGGCGGCTGGTACAATCTGGCGGCGGCCTCAAATCAGGATCAGATTGACAAGAGTTGGTCTGACAGGGAGGGGGAAGCGGAATAGGGAGGGAAGAGGGGAGGGGCAGGGAGGGAAGGGGGAAGAGGAAAGAGAGGAGGGGAGTGGGGAGCAGAGTGTACGAGGCAACGGGAGGGGAGAGGACAGGGAAGAGGAGATGGATTGACGGGAGGTGTGCACCTTCAGCTCTGTTGGACAGGGAGGAATGCAGCGCGGATAGGAGAAGAGAGGAGAGTGGAAAGATTATGGAGCCTCCTGCCCTTGATTGCATGACCCATCTGGCATCGACTCTGGTGCATCCCGAGCTGCTCTCGATCTGGCGCGCTGTCTACTGCCTGCGTGCATCATGGTCGCGGCTAATTTCCCCCCTTCTTTTCAGCTTTCATAAACCCTTCATCACAAAGCTGTTCTGCAGCTTCTAGTGTTGGATATTGTCCCAAAGGGCGGACGGTAGTAGCCAGCTACACTAACAATTTGTTTCCGTGCATCGTCGTCTTCTGTTTGTTATGGTTCGTCTTAGATGGTTGCCATACAAGAACGACGGCAATACTGAGAAGCCCACGAGCGTGCGTGCACATTGCGCAGCGCATGGGCGGAGTCTTGGGATTTGGTTGAAGCCATGTGATCACATACGCGGCTCCTCCTCCTCCTCCTCCTCCTCCTCCTCCTCCTCCTCCTCCTCCTCCTCCTCCTCCTCCTCCTCCTCCTCCTCCTCCTCCTCCTCCTCCTCTTCGTTGGGACATGGTCTTCACTGGAAGCGTTCAGCATGCTATTAGTTGGTTTCTAGTTTTCCGCGGGATGGGTATTCCCCGTGCCAGCCCCCATCCTGCAGAGAGGCGAGGGGTTAGGGCATAGGGGTACTGAAACTCCGCATCCAGAGGACGGTCGCCGCTATCCTTTGCGGGATGTTTACGGCCCCCACCCGTGGGTTGGAGGTCTTGAGGCTTCGCGACACATGCGGTTGCCCTCTGACTGCTCCTCCTGCCCTGCGCGGAAGGACCTGCACATGCCCTTGGCCGAGGCGGTGGCGGAGATGGCGGCCGATTTCGGCGCGCTCAAGCTGAGAGGGCTGCTGCAGGAGGGGTGCCGAGCTCGGCCGCGCCAGGGCACTTCTTTTCCTCCTGCTGCACCCT
>CAUYUJ010000359.1:263369-308369 GCA_963575745.1 Prorocentrum cordatum | reverse complement strand
CATGGTGATGATGATGATGATGATGATGGTGATGGTGATGGTGATGGTGATGGTGATGGTGATCATGATGATGATGACGATGATGATGGTGATGACGATGACGATGACGATGACGATGATGATGATGATGATGATGATGATGATGGTGGTGGTGATGATGATGATGATGATGATGTTGCGGCTGCTGGTGATGATAACGATGTTGGTGTTGAAGATAAGGATGTGGACGATGTCGGTGACGGTAGCGATGTCGGTGACGATGACGACGATGACGATGACGATGACGATGACGATGTTTATAGCGTTGTTGATGATGTGGTTGTTGTTGTTGCTGCTGATGATGATTACGATGTTCATGGTAGTGGTGATGATGGTGTTGGTGATGAGGAAGAAAAGGAAACGGAGGAGGAGCAGGAGGAGTTGGAGAAGTTGCAGCAGGAAGGAGGGAAAGGCCGCCTCATGTGACACCCGTCGTCTTGGCTATTTGAGATGCTCTCATGGAACTCGTTTGGACCGTCTTGGGGCTGTCTTGGCCTCCTGTGAGGCAGTCTTAGAGCTCTCTTGAGCAGTCTTGGGGCTCTCTTACGCTGTCTTGGGGTTCTCTTGGGCCGCTTTTGGGCATTCTTGGCCGTATGGTGTGTGTCTGGGGGGCCGCTTGGGCGTCGTCTTGAGACGTAGAGCCTTTAAGGACGTCTTGGGTTCCACGGGAGGCCCTCTTGGGCCGTCTCAAGGCCGTTTTGGATGCTTTTAGGGCCATCTTTGGAACTTCTTGGGCTGTCCTGGGGCCGTCGTGGAGACTTCTTGGGCCGTCTTGAGCTGACAGTAGGCCGAAAAGGCGAGAATACGGAAATTAATCAGAAGCCCAAGGGATTTCAATGAGTATGGTTTCTTCCGGTCCTGTTCGGGGTACACCCCTACTCCGCTGGACCTCCCAGGAACCCGCGCAAGTGGCGACAATTACGCAGTTCGCAGCCACACAGGGAGCTGCAAGGTCTCGGCTGGGTCGGCGTACTCCCCTACTCCGCCATGCCTCCCAGAAGCCCACGAAAGTGGCGACAGTTGCGCAGCTGGCAGCCACCCAGGGAGCTGCGAGGTCTCGGCCAGGTGCGCGCATCCTGCATTGTTGGCCGCTCTTGGCGGCATCTTAAGCCATCTTGAAGGCATGATAATGGGGGGAGTTGCACGATCCTCGAGCGGATGCTCGTGAGATGAGAGCTCTAGGATTAAATCGGGCACGCCCCTCCCTCTACAGGAAGAATATTCAAAAGTAGTCAAAAAAGATAATATGGAGACGATGCTTTAATTTGTTCTGTCCATGTTTGAGTATGTTTGACTATTTTCAATTTTTCTTCCGAAATCCGCTTGTAAGGACATGCCCGACCTAAGTCTAGGAGTTAGCAGCCATGCGGGAGGTACACAGTCCTCGAGCGGGCACGCACGGAAGGAGGGGTCGGGCCCCAGCTGCCATGCGGGAGGTGCATCATCCTCGAGCCGGCAAGCGTGGAATGGCGGTTAAGGCATTACAGTGGGGGCCCGTGCCAAAAAACACCTTGCTCGCCTCCAGGGTGCCATGGATTTCTTGTTTTTCGATGGTTTTGCTATGGAAAGCGCGACGCTCCCACACCAAAATCAATGAACGCCCTGGGGTCTCAGGGTTGGGTTTCTTGTGGAAGGGCCCCTACTTCAAGCAGTGGCGAAGCGTCCCGGCTCGCCTTTAGCCCCACCAAACAATGCTCTAAGAACCGTTTGTGGTTCCCACGAAATGTTCTTAGAACATTTCTGGTTGGGACTGTCTTGTTTTGACACATCGGGTTTATGTTCTAAGAACATTGTTTTTGTTCTTAGAACACGCTTGGTTTCTAAGAACAGTTCGTGGTATGACTACAGGAATGCCGGGACGGTCGGTCCCTGCTCAACCTATTGTAGCGGCCATGTTGGGAGTGCACCACCTTCGAGCGGGCCAGGGGGATGCAAGCGGTTGTCTGCAAGCAGAGAGGGGCGGTCCGTTATGTCAGAATTCAAGAGTCCTTACTAGGCAGCCCTCAAACAAATGCTGTTGACAGCGGCGAGATGTTCCGAGTCTCCCACTGGGTTCTTGCTAAGAGTATTGTAAATTAATCGGGCGTTGTGGAAGATACGATATAAACTAAAATGCGACCAAGGGGCGAAGGGTAGGAAGCAAAGAATATTGGACTCTGCCTTCTGGTAGGTAGCACTTTGAAGTCCTCTCGACGTCAAAGGAGCGCACCCCCAAAGCGTTCCCGGGATGTGCAAAAATCTCCGAAGTGGGGGTACCATTAGGAATCGAACCGAAGTCACCCGACTTAGGTCCTCTTGGGCCATTGGAGCCCCCACGGGGCGCCCCGAGACGGTATTGCAGTGCCCCGGAAGGCTCCAAGATAGTCCCCAGAGGGACTAAACCGAAGTCACGCAAGAGGACTCTCGCATGATCTCGGTTGAATCCTCTTGGGCCTCGTAGGGCCATTTCGGGGCCCCCGGGGGCGGCCTTGGAGTGGGGCGGAGGGCATTGCGAGGACCCCGAATGGGCCCCACAAGGACTTCCAGAGGGGCCCGATAGGAACCAAAGGGAAGAAAAACCAGCCGGACCCGAGAATTGGCGTTTATTACATTGCCCTGGGCGTTTGCGAAGCAGCCCTGCCTTGTTCGATTCATTCCGTGGGTACGTTTACTGAACAGCTTCGCGGGTTACGGGTGATTATTGGCGGGTGGATTTTTTGTTTTTTCTAAACATGAACTCACGCAAGAGTCCTCTCGCGCGACCTCGCTTGGACTCACCTCGGGCCCCTCTTGGGGTCACCCTGGCGCCCTCTAAGACTGCGCGGCCCTTGAATGCTCCTCTTGGGCCTCTCTTGCAGCCATCTTGAGGCTGGTATTAAATTGGGCGTGTTCCTGTACAGGGAGAATGTTCACAAAAAGAGTTAAAATTAGTCTGGGGACGATGTTTCGACTATTTGGGCACGGCTTGGCTATTTTTTCTTGTTCGTCCACAGTCCGCCTGCAGGAGGACATGCCTAAGGTTAGAATCCACCGACAGCGGTTTCAGAATCCATCGAGATCTGTTTCGGTATCCACCGATGTAGGTTTCGATGTCCACCAATGCTGGTTTTGAAATCCGCCAGCACCGGTTGCGCATCCGGTTCCGTGCAGGTCGGGACTCGGAAACGGGGCCAGAGCCAGATTCGAAAAAATGCACAAGAGTTCCGGGCCAAAATTCCTTACAGTCCGTGAGCAGTGTCAAAGTCAGAAGGAGGAGAAGGAGGACGAGAAGGCAACTACACCGTAGCGAGTTCCCCGAGTGATGTTGCGAGTCGGGCAAATCATGATGGGGATTTTGGCTTGCGTTGCGGAGCGCTGGACGGCAAATCAATGTATGTTGCACCCTCGTTTGACGCGCCTTGAAAGTTCGCGAGTGCGCTCCGACGCAAGTTTGGGAATCAAATCCATTATTTGCGTTCTCCACTTGGAGTACACCTCCACCGAGAGGCACAAATACGCCCGATATATGTTTATTCGTTCTTCGTACGTGTAAGTGTTCGATGCCCCCGTAGTCCTACCTGTTGTTTGTTGGAAAGCAAAGAAAAAAGGAAAGGAATCCCAGAGCCGAGAGGAAGCACGGCACATCTCAAACCAAATTTCGGAGGTCGCCTGCATCCATTGGGTATTTGTGCAGTTCAGTCCGCGGTCCACGCTGCAGTCCAGAAGCACGTCTATCTGCCTCAGAAAATAAAACAGGCTTCGCCCGTTCGAGAAACAGCATTGCATACTACATGTGCAATATACATGCGCGCGTTGCCACTAAGTGTACGTATATATGTGTGTATACATATATACACGTGTGTGTCTGTGTGCGTGTGTATGTATGCTTGTATATATATATATATATATATATATGTGTGTGTTGTTATTTGGTGTTGTATTCCTAACATTGCCGTGGATTTGCCAATCGATCGGGTTAAGCGGATCGGAGAAAAAACATATGTTTGAAGGTATAATAGAAGACAGACGAATAATCAAATAAGAATACTATCCAAATGTTTGGTTTGGCATCCCCAGAAATATCATGTAACAACCGCGCACGTCGCTCTGCACGCACGACACGAACACAAAGTTGAGACCGATTTCCCGTCGGAGGATCTATGTTTCGATCCCATCCCCGAACATCCCAGGTTTTATTTATAAACTATGTAAAGGACGGGAAAATGATTAAGTTATAGCATAAGTTTTATTCAATAAGTGTTTCCCATTTTTTCGTCACAATGTTCCCTCCCGCGCGTTCTATGGAATGACGTTTTGCATGTGCATCGCCATGTTTCGCCAAGATAATGCTGAACGACGGAAATCTACAATTATGCCTTTTCGGTCATTGAATTGTTTGTTGTTGTCATTGTTCGTGACACAAGGGCCAGTTTAGACTCGGAGGGGCTCGGTGTTCCTTGGGTCCTCCCATGGTTGTTTCTCCAGCGCTCCTCTCATCCATGCAGGCGCTCTGGGGGGCACAGGGGGCCTCGTTGCGTGCGCAGGGCTCCTGACATTTCGGCAACCCAGCAACAGACGAGCCCAGGCCTCCGATGCACTGTGCAGAGGCAGGGCGGAGGCTCTCGACGCAGTGCTCGGCCCGAGGAGGCCCCTGCGCTGGGCCCTGGGGCCGTTGCGAGCGGGCTCGGGACCAACCGCCCTTCCCACATTTTTACACCTTTTTTTCCGAACCTCCGATATTCTCGTTTCCTTTTGTTTTTGATGGTTATGTTTGTGACGGCGTAGTGGGTCAATGGCATGGTTCTTACAATAAGCGGGGCACGTTCTATGGGAAAGGGTTTGGGACGCACGCGTTGCCGGCTACGCATGGGTCTCCTCAGTATCCTCACGTTCGTATGTTATTGCCGCAGCGCTCTCGACTGAGTGCATCATACAGCCGCAGATGCTGACAACAAATGCCATTGACAAGGAGAGGTACGAGTTTCGATCATATCAAGATTCATGGGAGGCCGGCTCTGCAAGATTTCGCCCGCATAACGGAGACCGGGGAACGTTAAATAAAAAAGTACGTCC
The DNA here is from genome assembly GCA_963575745.1 of Prorocentrum cordatum. Classification (NCBI taxonomy): domain Eukaryota; class Dinophyceae; order Prorocentrales; family Prorocentraceae; genus Prorocentrum; species Prorocentrum cordatum. Next base: position 303,299 of record CAUYUJ010000359.1, on the reverse strand, counting down.
ATATTTTATCCGAGCCCGTCTTCGTTTCGAGCAGTCCCGCGCAGGACATTTGTTGACAGCGATGATGTGATCGCGGGATCACAAAAATATTCTTACATATATCTCGTCTTGCTTTATAGTCGGACGAAGCATTCGACTCGAGTACATTACAACAATTATTTCGGCGTCCGTGCGCGATAATAGTTCTTCCATTGGATATCAGCCCGCCCCGACAACAATATACAAACAGTGCGCCATCCATGGCATTTATGGCAACGGATTCGACCTTATTCCCACCACGGTCCCATTTCAAAGAAAAGGTACATGTGCATTACACATTGTCTCGTTGTCGAAAAATTGTATTTCTGAATGTGTATTCGCAATTGGAGATGGCGAAGCGGGTCGCAATCTCACCTAAATCCAACATTAATGAATCGATTGAGTTGCTGTCTCCGGGATCCCCTGGAGGGTGCCGTTGCATCGTTGGCGACATCAAATTGCCGATTTGTTTTTCTGCCATTTTTTTTGGAGGCAAGCGTGACTTTGATTTGCGATTGCCCAAACCGAATCCAAAAGACGTGACCTGATGGAAGCGAAATTTGTTATATCCCCAAACGGATAATTATTTTGTTTCTTGGCGTGCTTCTTGGCCCCACGCGGTACAAAAAGGGTTTTCTAAAATCATAGCGGAATTGATTGAGTGTCGAAAAGATTGGATTTCGAAGTTTACCGTCGTGGCAGATTCAATTCTAGACGCTTCGCGTATCCCCACCAGCCCGTCCAGAAATGAGCCCCAGGGGAGTGGAGGTGATGAGGGAAGCGGGGGAGCATGCAGAAGAACAAAGAGCGGGTTAAGCCGCCATACGCCCCAAGAGGGGGAGGATGTAGGAGGAGTCGTCGTCGTCGGAGTAGGAGGAGGAAGACGAGGAGCAGGAGGAGGAGCAGGAGGAGGAGGGGGAGGAGGAGGAGGAGGAGGAGGAGGAGGAGGAAGATGAGGAGGAGGAGATGGAGGAGGTTGAGGACGAGGAGGACGAGAAGGAGGAGGAGGAGGAGGAGAAGGAGGAGGAGGAGGAGGGGGAGGGGGAGGAGGGAGGAGGGAGAAAAAGAGGAGGAGGAGGAGGAGGACAATGGCGAGCTTGGGGGCCTCTTGGGCCGTCTTTGGGGCCTCTTGGCGGTCCCGGAGGCCTCTTGCGTATCTCGGGGAGCTTCTTGTGGCCTTTTGGGAGTCTCTTGGGGCGCTCTTGGGAGCCTTCGGGGCGCTCTTGGGGCCATCTTGGAGGAGATCGATCAAAGAAGGGAGGGTCGTATATTAGCGCTGTCCTCTAGAGTGCCTCGAATCGCCTCTTGGGCCCTTCTTGAGGCCAAAATCCGTCCAAAACCTAATGAAAATCAATGTTGTTTGCTTTCTCGCCTTTTCGCTCTTGGAGCCGTCTTGGGCCATCTTGGGAGCATCTTGGGGCCTCTTGGGGGTCTCTTGGGAGCTTCTTGGAGGCATCTTGGGGGCCTTTTGGGGCCTCTTGGGGCTCTCTTGGGGCGCTCTTGGGGCGCTCTTGGGAGCCTTCGGGGCGCTCTTGGGGCCATCTTGGAGGAGATCTATCAAAGAAGGGGGGGTCCCCAATTAGCCCCGCCCCTCCAGAGTGCCTCGAGTCGTCTCTTGGGCCCCCCCCGAGAGGCCAAAATCTTTCCAAAACCTAGGTAAAATCAATGTTTTGTGTTTTCTCGCTTTTTCGCTCTTGGAGCCGTCTTGAGCCATCTTGGGCTTCTCTTGGTGCCTTCTTGGGCCATCTTGGAGCCATCTTCAGGCCTAAGCAAAACACGTTGATTTTTCTAAAGTTTTGGATGGATTTTGGCATCTTGGGAGTCTCTTGGGATCATCCTGGAAGCCTCTGGGGCGCTTCTTGGAGCCTCTTGGGGCCCCTTTTTGGGCGAGCGGGGGAGCATGCAGAAGAACAAAGGGCGGGGTGAGCCGCCATATACCCCAAGAGGGGGAGGATGTAGGAGGAGCCGTCGTCGTCGGAGTAGGAGGAGGAAGAGGAGGAGCAGGAGGAGGAGCAGGAGGAGGAGGAGGAGGAAGATAAGGAGGAGGAGATGGAGGACTGCGAGGACGAGGGGGACGAGAAGGAGGAAAAGGAAAAGGAGGAGGAGGAGGAGGAGGAGGAGGGGGGGGGGGAGGAGGGAGGAGGAAGAAAAAGAGGAGGAGGAGGAGGACAATGGCGAGCTTGGGGGCCTCTTGGGCCGTCTTTGGGGCCTCTTGGCGGTCCCGGGGGCCTCTTGCGTATCTCGGGGAGCCTCTTGTGGCCTCTTGGGGGTCTCTTGGGGGCCTCTTGGAGGCCTCTTGGGGGCCTCTTGGGGCCTCTTGGGGCTCTCTTGGGGCGCTCTTGGGGCGCTCTTGGGAGCCTTCGAGGCGCTCTTGGGGCCATCTTGGAGGAGATCTATCAAAGAAGGGGGGGTCCTCAATTAGCGCTGCCCCTCTAGAGTGCCTCGAATCGCTTCTTGGGCCCTTCTTGAGGCCAAAATCTTTCCAAAACCTAGGTAAAATCAATGTTTTGTGTTTTCTCGCCTTTTCGCTCTTGGAGCCGTCTTGGGCCGTCTTGGGAGCCTCTTGGGCCTCTTGGAGGTCTCTTGGGAGCCTTTTGGAGGCCTCTTGGGCGCCTCTTGGGGCCTCTTGGGGCGCTCTTGGGGCGCTCTTGGGGCGCTCTTGGGAGCCTTCGGGGCGCTCTTGGGGCCATCTTGGAGGAGATCGATCAGAGAAGGGTCCCCAATTAGCGTTGCCCCTCTAGAGTGCCTCGAGTCGCCTCTTGGGCCCCCCAAGAGGCCAAAATCCTTCCAAAACCTAGGTAAAATCATTGTTTGTTGCTTTCTCGCCTTTTCGCTCTTGGAGCCGTCTTGGGCCATCTTGAACTCTCTTGGGGCCTCTTGGGGGTCTCTTGGCAGCCTCTTAGAGGCTTCTTGGGGGCCTCTTGGGGTCTCTCGGGGCCCTCTTGGGGCGCTCTTGGGGCGCTCTTGGGAGCCTTCGGGGCGCTCTTGGGGCCATCTTGGAGGAGATCTATCAAAGAAGGGGGGAGCTCCAATTAGGGTTGCCCCTCTAGAGTGCCTCGAAGCGCCTCTTGGGCCCCCCCAAGAGGCCAAAATCCTTCCAAAACCTAGGTAGAATCAATGTTTTGTGCTTTCTCGCTTTTTCGCTCTTGGAGCCGTCTTGAGCCATCTTGGGCGCCCTGACACCTCGCGAGACGCCTCGTCCAGGTCAGTGGGGAGGGGTAAGGGGAGGGGTAAACCCCTCCCCGAAGGGAAAGAAGGGGGGTTGGCAGAGGAAACTCCCTAGACCACCTACGCCCTAAAGGGCTGGTGGGATTTCCGTACGTGCGGATCTCATTTTTCTATGTTCGGGATGTGTATTCGTCTTTTTGTTTCGCGGTTTTTTATTTATATTTCATTTCGAATTTACTATTACATTCGTCTTGCGAACCGACAGAAAAGAATGGAATCTATCGACCGCAAGCCCTCATGGGGGACGGAAGTGGTGTTCGATTCGCGTATCCGTACCAGCCGATTAATACAAATTTTATCGAAATTCGCAATTGTATCGGTGATGAGGATGTTTTTGTTCTTTTTTGTGCCGACACGATGATTTGGCATTTTGCGTCGCTTGTGGCACAGATGTCGTCCGGGTGTGTTTGTCGCTCTAATAGGTCGCTTCTGATTACACCGAGCGATCCATTTTTGCGTGTGTTGAGGTTGCATTGCTACGTTATTTTCGCTGCGTTTATGTATTGGTCGTCACCGGGATGTCTAACGCCACCCGGTTGGGGAATATCGGCTTTGATTTTCTTTCTTAGTGATTGCCCGTTCGCTCGTTTTGTTTGTTTTTTTGTTTCTTCCTGCTTTATCGAAAGCCGACTACTGTTCGAATGTCTTTCTGCCCGCGTTTGCAAGCCTGTTCCCAAAAAATAGCCCGACCAGCCCATCCAGAACGATGTCAAGGCGAGTTGAGAGGTAATCAGGGAAGTGCGGGAGCAAAGAAGGAAAGGGCGAAATTGTATGATGGATCGCATCCGAAAGAATATGTCGCATATGTTTGGTCATTTCGTTAATTCTCCGCCTCTATCTTGATATCCCTCTGGAGGCTTCTTGTGGCCATTCTAAAGCCAACTCGGAATCTCCTGGACGCTTTTTTCAGATCAAGCAAAAAGACGGGCACCCTCGCCCGAGAAACAACCAAAATCAAATCAATGGTTTCGACAAATACACGCACATACACGCACACATACTTACACACACGCACATACAGACGTACATGCATACACACATATATATACACATATATATATACATATACATATATAGAAAGAGAAAGAGAGAGAGAGAGAGAGAGAGAGAGAGACATATCACATTATATATATATATATATATTATATTATATAGACATATATATATATATATATATATTATATATATATATATATGTATTCGGAGAATGTTTGGGAGCAACTGTTTGTGATCATATTTTATTTAGGTGGGCTTGTTTGTTAATTTACAATAATGTTGAATTACTCGGTTCGGTTATTGGCATAATCTCAATGGTGTATCTATAGTGTCGACATGTTTTCTCTATCAAACTCATGTTTCCATGCTTTCATTCTATATATACATACACAGATACCACAATTAAATTTAAATTTTCATTTGGTATGCGTATAGGCCAGAAACAAACAGAAACATGTTTCTGCAAAGTGACTAAGCGGCCATACCCCAAAAACGCATGGACAAAACATTGCTTTTGCAGACGATTTGGAAAATGAAAGCAATCATATGCGAGCAGAGCGGGTACCTATCATGTCGTCTTATCGGGATCAAACAAAAATTATTATTTTTGGTTGGAATTGGTATTTTAGTAGCGCGCGCCTATGAAATCACACCAAACGTATTCTGTATAGCTTCGAATCTATACTTAAGATGCTAATGTGCATGCCAGACCTGCGTGAACACAAGAGCTGGAAACTCAACGGCAATCGTGGGAAACCCAAACAATAATGGGTTCGTTTCTTCCACCCCGGGCCAGCACGCATTTAGTGTGTCTTCGACTTTTGGCATGATAATTGCAAATGCATGTTTAAAGGTACCGCCGGGCAGAACAATAATTTCCTGAGTTTGGAGTAGCAGTTGTCGTTCATCGACCTCGCCGCCTGGATAGAATCGGACATGTACGGAACCATCAATATTTCTTATTTCTTCTTACTGCCTTCGAACACGCGGTATTATAACGCAACGTCGCAATCACGATCTGAAGAAGCTGTGAATAACGGAAAATGTGTGAACACATTCATGGATGCATATGATGTGGAAAATCATTATAATAAAGTAAATAAAAAATAGACATTCTAAGAACAGAACAACCATTCCGGGAACATTCATGGCAGCAGCCATGGGTTACGCCACGCATTCTGGATCACAGAAGGAATCATGGCACGATTGAGAAATAATAAATCTAGAAGCTCTAGCTCAAAGAAACGCCACGTTCTGTCAAGCATAATAAACAAAATTATGTTAATAACGAAATTGTCGCGGGAACCTGAGCCTCATTAGGAAAAATGTGTTGGCTAAAACCGCACGCAAACACAATTCCGCAATCTGAGGAACGAACTTGCGAATAACGAAAAAAAACAGAGATCATGGAACATTGGGCATGGGTGACTTGATTTTTTTCTTCCACCCATTTTTCTTCCGAAGGTCTCCCCCCTCCCCGTTGCACCTGGACGGGGGGGGCGCGAGTCGTTCGAGTGTCCAAAACGGCGTCGGCGGTGCAAGCCACAATCAACAAGAAAATGTTCATGGCAATTTCGTGCCTGTCGCGCGTGCTTGCTCAGCATCATGTGGTCGTCTCCTAGACAAAATAAGCACTCGACAGTTATTTTGTAACATCGAATTTGAAAAATAATAAGCCGAAACGTAACGAACCCCGTCCTCCCTTGGGAGGTAGCTGAAAGGCTTTACGTAGCCAGGACAGCAGCGCAAAATTCTGAGAGTATATAATAGTAGGTTCGCCTTTCTGGCGGCAGTAAGGGTGGCGCCCGTCCCGCTTTGCGGCGTCCGTAAATTTCAGTTCAAGATGCGAATCACGAAGGAAAATTATACACATACGAATTGGAGAAGAACGGCTGCGCCGCTTCTTGGTCCGCATGACCACGAACGCAACGTCTCATTCTTTTTTGAAAAACATACCTCCCGCATTTCCCCTTCTGACCATCCGTGACACGAAGATAGATTCGGGACCAAATGAAAATGGCACAAGATACGAACATGATTCACACAATTCTGAACCCAACCGGCTACCACGGCGTCAGTGGTTCTACGTCGCCGCTCTCGGCCCGTTAGCTATGCTGACGCGCGCGCGGTGCCGCGCCTGAGGGGACTTCGTCGTCGGCTACGGTCCTGAACTGCGACTCCGAAGTATTCACCCATTGCATGACTCCGTATCAAGGCCATCCAATGCGCCACGGTTGCCTCGCCGAGCGCGACTATATTATGGCGCAGCGGCAGGCAGCGTGAAGTCATTATGGCCTGGTCATCCGCGCCGGGCCCATCCGCGACGTCCGTCTTGACCTGCACCAGTTCGCCCTTGACCTCCACCTTCAGCCCATCACTCGCAAAACGCTCGTTTTCGGCCGCCTGCTCCTGCTCCGTGACGGTGAACACGCAGTACGCGCGCAACAAGAAGAAACGGGGCTGATGACGCCTATCCTCCTGGAGAACGGATGGCCACCTTGCAGGCTGGCCGCCAGGCCTCGAACCATCATCCAAACAACGGCGAACCTTGCCTGCTGCAAGCCTGCACTCCGCGCAATCTGGGCGGAGATTGTGGTGTCCGCCAGCCTTGTGTCCTGCAAGGCTGAGCTGGATCACCGCCGCAAGAGCTCCTGCCTGCCTGGAAACGAGCCGCGCCGCGTTGAAGGCGAAGTAGTCGACGCACATGGAAAACTTCTCGTTTTGCTCGCTGATGTACGCCATGTCGTTCTCGAGCTCCAGTTCCATAGCCCCGCCATGCGGCATCACCACCGCTGCGCGCTGAGATCCCCAGAGGAGATCCAACCCCAACTCGTGCATGTACACGGCGAGAAAGAAGAGGGGCTCGACGGGCGTGGGCGAGTGCACGTACACGACGTCGTCTTCGCTCAGATGGACCCCGCGCCTGTCCCCGACGGCCAATCTGAGAAACGTTTGAACCGACCGTGTTGGCGGCGCCTCGTGCACAACAAACGGTCCTTACGAATCCTCCTTGAGCTTGCCGCCGTCGCCGTCCTGGGGCCTATCATCTGCATCATGCGGAAGTGCTGCTGCGGCTGGTCCGGCTGCTGCTGCTGCCCAGGCGGCGGCGCCCGAATGGGTCCGCCCAGCCGACGTGGTAGCTCGAGGCGACGGCGAAAGTTGCCTCCCCAAGCGGCTTCGAAGAGCAGGGCGACGAGATCTTGGTCGTTGCCTGGCGACAAGGAGGCGGGCAGACGCCTGTGGTACTTCATGGCCGTTGCTGTCCAAGTCGGCGGCCGAAGTGATGAAGGCGCTGAAGCTGATCATCGCCAAGATCGGCTTGGAATTCCAATGGAAAGCAGTGTTCAGAATGCATGCGGACGGAATTCGGGAGCTCTGCAGCCCACAGGTCCGCGCAGGGCTCGCTGGCCAGGGGATCGTGGTGACGTCGACCCCAGGGTACGAGCCGGATGACAACAATCCCCGTGCCGAGCGAAAGATCGGGGTAGTGAAGCAGCGGGCGCGGCGCTTCCGCTTGCCGATCGCGAGCAGCTGTGGCCAACTGCCGTTCAGCATTTCTCGGCACTGCAGCGGAAGGAAGCGCAGGGCAGACCAACGAGCTGCCCACCCTTCGGCGCGGCGGTGACTTGCAAAATCAAGCAGAAGACATCCTTCGCCTTCTCGCCGAGGGCCGCACCTACCTCGGCATCGCGGACTTCGTCAGCTCGGCGGCGCTCGTGGGCTACCGGGTCACGAAGCACGGGGTGACGAAGTGGGAATTCGAGACGTCAAGTTCGTTCGTCCCGCACCCGCCTCCGCCGAGGCTTCGGGGAACGCCGGCGCCAGGAGGGCCTGCCTGCTCTGCTGAGTTGCCCAGCCCTGCCGCGGCGCAGCCGTGCAAGGGCTAGGAGGAGCACGGTGCCGGAGCGGCCCCGGCAGCCGCTGAGGACAACGGCCTCGGCCAGAACGACGTCGGCATGCGACTGCGTGGCAGGCAGCCTGCGCGAGCGCAGCAGCATCATCGGCTTCAGGAGGAGCCTGCAGAAGGAGCCGGCGTGCCTGGCGCTCCCAGAGGGCCCCCGGCAGCAACGAGGGTCGAGAGAAGCACCCCGTTGGAGCGGACGTCGCATCTGGATGAGAGCGACTTCGACGACGAGCTGCCCGAGTTCCACGAGGTGTTGAAGGACTCAGGGATGCAGCCGGTGTCTGGGCAGGAGCTGCGGCGAGCCACGGGCGCCGAAAGGGACGAAAGGTTCATATCGCTGGCGAACGAACTCGCGTCTTTCAATCAGAAGGCGGTGTTCGAGACGCTGCCGCCGCAAGAGCGCGGGACTGTGAAGCAGAGCGAGATCTTGCCCATGAAAATTGTCGCAAGGATGAAACCTCCGAAGCCGGCGGGACCCGCAGAGGAGGAGGAGGCGTAAGAAGACAAGAAGGGTAGTGTGGGAATTGGCAGCCCCGCTCCCCTGATGACCAGGTTTTCGCACAAAATGTGGAGATATCGTCCGTGCGCATGGCGTTAGCAATTAATTGCGGCGGAATGCCGTTGGAAGCTGCTGGCGTTGGACGTCAGCACGCCTCGCTGCCGAAAGAGAGCGGCCGCGTGGTGGTGTGGGCGCCCGCTCTCATGGTCTACTACGGGCTGGTAGCGGCAGACGAGCTGTGGATCGCCAAGAAGGGCATCCATGGCCTCAGGGTGGCGCCGCGGGAGTGGGGCCTGCAGCGAGATTCTGACATGCGCGGCATGCGCGTGCAGGTCGGAGGACGGGAGTGCAAGCTGGTCCAGCGCCATTGCGACGCCTCGGTCTGGATGGTCACGCCGGCGGTGGAACCGAAGCTCGAGGCGGACAAGTAGCTGCTCGGCCTGGTGGTGGTGTACGTGGACGACTTCCTGGTGATCGGCCCTGACAGTGTGATCGACGCGGTGGAGGCGAAGCTGAACACGTTTTGGGCTTGCAGCTCGCAGGTACGCATCGGCTTCGACGCCCCCTGGAAGCGCACTTACTTGAGCTTAGGGGTGGAGGCGCGTTCGGACCACTTCGCTGTGCACGAGGGCTAGTACCATTGACGACATGCTAGCTAAATGGGGACTTCAAGGCGGCAGGCTGCTGTCGACCCGCAACCGACCCGACATTGCTTTTGCTGTGTCGCGTCTCAGCTCGGACGCCTGCCGTGCCCCCCTTTGGCATTGAAGCTGGGCAAGCGCATCCTGCGCTACGTGCTGGGGACGCGCCGCTTCGGCCTCGTCTTGCGCCCGTGTTCAGGCAGCCCTGGCGCCCACCGCGCCGGAGGTCCGATCGAGCTGAAGTTGGACGTGTACGCGGACGCCAGCTTCGAGACCGACACTTCGCAGTCTGGGGTGGCGGTATTCTTTGGAGACGTCCTGGTGGACTGGCGTAGCCAGAGACAGCCCCAGGCCGCCCGCAGCACGGCCGAAGCGGAGGTCACAGCGCTTAATGTTGGCCTCCTGATGTTCAAAAGGGCGCGGAGGCGACGCTGTGCTCCATGGGCGCGCGGCTGTCAGTGCCGACGCTGCGGGGTGACAACGCAGCATTGCTCTTCCTGGCGCACGGTCAGGGGAGCTGGCGCACTCGTGCCCTGGCTAACCAGGCGGCGGCACTGAGGTCGAGGCTGGAGATGGGCATGCTGGACCTCTTGAAGGTGGCCAGCGAGAACCAACGCGCCGACGGCCTCACGAAGGTCTTCGCGGCGCCTGCGCTGGCCCGCATCCGGGCCCACCTCAATTTGCAGCAAATGTTGGCGGACTGATCGTCATCGTAGTCACCGCGCGTCGACTCTCTCTGGCCGCCGGCCGGGTAGATGTCGCCATTTTCAAGTCGCGACCGTTTGGATTGCCACGGCATGCGTGCTCGACGTTGCATGTCTGTGTGCATGTTGTGTGCGCGTGGTAGGTCTGGCTTTAGTTTGGTGAGCTTCTATTGAACACTCCTCGGATGCAAGACGGTGCTCGGATTTGTCGCCTTCCATGGTCAGGCTTTGACTTTGCATCTATCGGCCGACGCCTGCCGCGCGCCGACGATAGCATGGATATCATATTTTTCTATCGATGTTGGGCCCGAATAGGCGCCCCACCAAAGAACGCGTTCGTGCCCGAGCCTGGGGCTATTGCGTAATTTTGTTGTCTTGGCACTGGCGCTGCATGTTTTTAGTCGTTGTGCGATTGCCAGGTGACGCCGATTCCCTGTCCCAGCGAGCCATCCCGACCAGGAGTGCCGAAGAGGAGGAACGTGGGACAAGGCACCATCAACAAGAGAAGCTTCGTGATAATTTCGTGCCTGTCGCGCGTGATTGTGCGGCACGGTGCGGTCGGTTTGGTAGGTAGCAGAAACGCTTTACAATCCATGTTCTATCGGCCACGCGGCCTGGACAGCAGCGCACAATTCTGAGAGTATGTGGTGGGCTCGCCCTTCTGGCGGCGGTAAGGGTGGCAACGCCCCTCTCGCTCCAGATACGGCGTCGTCCGTAAATTTTAGCTCAAAGTGCGAGTCACGAGGACAAATTGTACACACGCGAACCGGAGAAAAACGGCTGCGCCGTTTCTTGGCCCGCGTGGCCACCAACCAGCGCGACATCCCTACTATCCCTCCACCTTCACATCACTCTTGACCCGAATACCTCACACCATTTCCATTTCAGCCCATCCGTGACACGAGAGATATTGACCCTCCTGCCTGAGGGCATCGGCGTGCAGGAGTTTCTGGATAAATTCGGGGACAGGTGAAAATGGCAGAGGACACAAACATGATTCAAAGCATTTTGGCCTCTCAATGGGGGGGGACTGTAATCCGTAAGCCCCCCCTCCTGTGATCGATCTCACCCAAGCCCAAAGATGGCCCCCAAGGCTACCAAGGGTGCCCCAAGAGGTGGCCAGGAAGCCCCAAGAGGCGCTCAGGATGCCCCCACGAGGCTCCCAAGAAACCTCCAAGAGGCCCCAAGAGACCTCCCAGAGACATCCAAGATGCTCCAAGAGGCCTCGGCGAGAATGCCAAATCATTGATTTCACTGAGGTTTTAGCCACATATTGGCTTCTTGTGGGGGGCACTGATTAAGATTACTCCCAGAGCGCCTGGGCGAGCCCAAGATGACCTCCAAGATGGCTCAAGATATCCCAAGATGTCTCATGATGGCTTCCTCTGCGTGCTGCCTACTTCCCTGATCGAGGCAATTCCTCTGGGCATCGTTTCTGGATGGGCTGGTGGGGATTCGCGAAACGTCAACAATTCTTAGAACCAATTCGACGACTGTGGATGCGGGCTGCACATCCCAAATTATGACTTCACCAATGCAGAGGTTGGAATCGTCATCTCAATGCTGAAACGTGGGGAATCTAATGGAAAAAATGACATACCAACGGAATCTTGGGAAACTTTGGCATCCGACCCGCAAACCGTACAATGGAATGCATATGATGAAAAAATGCTGGAAGAATAAACAAGTCCCGTCGGAAAGGCGACGCGCACTCGTGTCTATAATAAAACAAAAATAAGGATCAAGTTCGCCAGTGCGACAATTAACGCTCAATCAGTCTGCTATGCGTTATGTAGAACATTCTTGCAAGTTTGCTACTTGGCAAACTCCAGCGGGCAAGGGCACAACAACGACTCACCACAACCCAATTCGGTTTCAGAAAAAAAACGGGGCACGGCGGATGCTCTTCACGCAGTGCGCCGGCAAATTGAATCATCACATGCGCTGCGACATGGCCAACTCGGCCTACTGGTCTTGGACTGGAAAAAAACATTTGATTCCATCAATGTTCTGGCTCTTTTGGAAGATCTGGGGAAATTTTGAATACCCGATAACATGCTTAGTCTTATTGGCAACGTATGCGGAAACCGAAAGTTCTGCGTCCCAGAAAGCTCGAAATGGTCCAGTGAACGGAACCAATTGTCTGGGATTGATTATATCCCTTTGTGTTTGTAATGGTTAGGAGCGTCCTAATTAAACATGCAGAGGGCAAATTTGACGAAGACACGCGACGACACGTCGATTCTTTTATATGCCGATGATACTCTTTTGGTGGGTCAACACGAACACCATCTGCAACAAGTCTTGGACACGATCGCGGAGGCAGGGGAAGACATTGGCATCGAAGTGCACCGGGATAAACTTCACTTGCTTCAAAAAGGTTGCGGCGTGCGCTTGCGAGGTCCACGTGGCAACATCATTCAGGCCACAAGGCAAATACAATCTTTTGAAGCAAATATCTATAACGATGGGAGGCTCAAGCATGAACTCAACAGACGATTGGGGGCCGCATGGGGAGAATTCCAAAGATGCACGAGAGCATGGGGACATACATCAATCAGTGTACAATGAAAATTTGAAGCGTTTGCAGCGCCCGTTACCAGCAAAGTGATGTACTCCCTTAACTCAGCCTGGCTGAACAAACAAGAGAGAATACTATTATATAGATTTCAAATACGGTGCCTACGCCAAATTATGAACACTCCCCATTCGTGCATTTCAAGAATCTCCAACAAAACAATCTTGGACAGGACCAGAGTGCCACAATGTAGTTCGCAATTGTTGAAACATAAACTAATACGGTTTGGGAAGATAGGCAAATCAGGCGCTGACGACATATTGAGAGAATTGACTTTTCACGTTCGGGCTCCTGGGCGCGTCCAAGGCACGAGTGGGCAAAATGTTTATCCACTAAAATCAAATATTGTTTCCAATCAGACCCCGCCTAAATATATTGCCACACAAACGAATCTGCATGGATTGTATTCGTTACGAACTTTGCTCTTGGCCGCCACTCTCACGACAACGAAGAAGATTGGCTGTAATACTACTTTGTTCCTTGTGTACCCTGGCAGGTTCAACCCACGATTGCAAAGCGAATGCAAAAGAATTTTATCATCATCTTCTTCCTCCTCCTTTCCTCCTCCGCCCTCCTGGCGCGAATTTGGCGCGTCCCAGCCGCCTAAGGCACGCGTTTGGCGTGTAACTGTCAGCGTTGGCACGCATTTGGCGTGTCGGCCCACTTTTCCTGCCCACGCGCATTCTGCGTATGGCTGCTTCGTTCGTTCGTTCGTTAAGCGCAGAAAATAATCGGCGATAGCCGCGCGACAATGTTCTTCAAACGTCCCGACAACAAACGCAATAAGCCGCGCACCTGGCGGCGCCAAAAAGTACAAATCAGTCCAGGGGCTTGCGAACCAAATCGAATAGTAGGAACCATTTGCAGAACGCCTGACACCGACTCCAAGCGATGTTGTCCACTGATCAACTGGGATCCCTGAACACTCATATTGAACTGGTCGCTGGGATGGCTTGGCGTAAAAAAAGCGCACCAACAAAAAACATAACCGAAGCGGATTCCGAGAAGAACATGACAAACTTAGAGGAAAAGGTATACATATATTATATCAATACAACTATGAAAACGACGCAATCCGACAACCGGCAAACTGCTGGCTGGAACCAACACCAGAACCAAAACCGTAATTTGTAACCTGACCGAACACCGAAAACGAAACCTCACAACAAAACCGAAACCTCACAACAACACCGCAACCTGAAACAAAACATTACGCAAATTTGCCAAACACTGAACATCTTGAAACACACATTCAACCGCTACCGTGTTCCCAAACACGGATCGTGTTCGTTCTGCCCCCGATATGAACTCAAAATCATCAGAAACCAACTATTCGCCAGAAAAGCGGCCAGATGCGTGCTAAAATCTCAAGTCAGAAATGTTTCTAGCTCGCAGGCGCGTGGCGGCTTCCAGGATCCCCAAACGAAAACGATCCCAAGAGGTCCCCAAGAGGCTCCCCAAAGGCTCTCAAAACTGCTACCCATAGGCTCCCTCCGAGAAGACCCCAAGACGTATCCATGAGGACTTTGACCCACAACCCAGGTGCGTCTCAAAACTCTGCTGGAGCTCTCTTGAACCATCTTGACGCGGTCTGGGGAAATCTGTCGGCTCTCTCCGACTGGGTGCGAACCACATCTCCAACGATCTCCTCGAAGACCGTCCTGCCCGCCTTATTTCTGGGCACGAGCACACCAACACGCAGCCGCAATGATGCGAAATGGGACGGCGGAGTGAGCGAAGCAATTAATAAAGATGATGCTTGCTTTCACGCCTTTTCGATTCCGATGCGCTTTCTTGATTGCTCCAAGATGGCCCAAGAAAGCTCCAAGAGGCCACCGACAGTGCCCCAAGGAGGGCACCAGGGGGGGAAGAACATCTAGGACCTCATTATTTTGATCGATCATCTCCACGATGGCCTCAAGGGGCCTTCCAAGACGCCTCAGAAGGCCTGCCCCACGAGGGCCCTAGGGGCGCGCACGAGCGTCCCACGAGGGCCCCAAGAGACGGATTACATCTTCCTCCTCCTCCTCCTCGGTTCCTTTTCCATATCAATAATTTCTCCCTGTCGCACCCGAGGTCAGTTTTTAGGGCGGGCGGGCGTTTCGCCTGAGACTTCCCCACCAATTATGACCCTGGCAACAAATTCACCGATGAAGGGCGGGTCGTTTTCAAAATGCGGTTCCCGCTTTAGCGCCGCGCACATTCGTTTTAACAACTGGCTTAGCATTTCACGGGTTGAGGACGACTGGTTTTTTAACTGTGGCTCTCGCCTTCGCGCCGCACGCATTCGTTCTAAGCATTTGCAGTATTTTCGCTGGTTTAGGGCGGCTCTTTTCCAAACTGTGGGTCTCGCCTTAGCGCCGCGCGCATTCTCTTTTGATATTTGCAAGAGTTACGCGGATCCCGATGATCAGCGTACCAGGAACACTGTTTTGGAAGGGTTCAGGGTTATGGGTGTGCAACAGGTTGATTTGCGGTGAAGTCCCAAGAATGGCGTTCTGGCGCGGTTCAGAATCGTCAAGACGCAACAGTCAAGTTGCCCCGTGGCGTTGGAATCCCGAGAACCATGTTTTGGCATGCGTCAGGGTACAGTGGACATGGATCATTGTAGGGGCCCATGAAGAGGAAGCTTGGAGGGAGGGTTAATTTCAACATCGTTGATGAATCTTGGGTTTACACTGGACCTGCACCTCCTCGTCCTCCTCTTCACCT
The DNA here is from genome assembly GCA_963575745.1 of Prorocentrum cordatum. Classification (NCBI taxonomy): domain Eukaryota; class Dinophyceae; order Prorocentrales; family Prorocentraceae; genus Prorocentrum; species Prorocentrum cordatum. The sequence continues at coordinate 288,019 of CAUYUJ010000359.1, read as the reverse complement.
CGCCCCCTGCGGGCCCCAGGGACGGCCCGAAGAGGCCCTCTCACCCCCCCCATGTTCCCAGAGATCTCTCTGGTCATCCTGGTTGTATATGGTGTCTCTTCGTCGCACTGCCCCTTCAGATCTGATGGGCAAGTCTTCTGAACGGGGATACGAGGAGCGTGAATCATACAAACGGTACAACATCATCGGCATTTGCGTCGTCGCGGAGGCGGCGAATAAGTATACACACCACCGGACATATTTTGCGTTGTTGCGCTCTCAATACCGTTCGGAATTACATGCTGGCTTAATTCAAACATGTCCTTTTTACCTCGCCAACACTGCCGACAAACCGAATGATATACTTCTGAGGTGCTGGCAACTAGCGAAAAAACATGCATTCCTTCAACTCGGGATGGTACAGCCAAGGAACACGATTAGACATTTTCCATTCCAATTCGCCTGGCGAAAGAACCCAACCGTAAGTGCCGCAGGGGGGCGAATCGTGCGAAGGGTGTGCCAAAATTGGATGGCGGCACGCGGGCGCTGCCATTGGGGCCTTCGGTGGAACAACTTCTGAAACAGCAAAACGTGTGAATGGTGCGCCGGAACGGAGGTGGAACTGCATGCGGACCCTGCGTCTGGGGCCTTCGGCGGGGCAACGTATGGGGCCACGAAGCGACTGAGGGGTGCTCCGAAATTGGGGTGGAACTGCATGCGGACCCTGCCTCTGGGGCCTTCGGTGGAACACCCTACGGGGCCACGAAACGTGTGAGGGGTGCGCCGAACTGAAGGTGGAACTGCATGGAGATCCTGTCACTGGGGCCTGCGGTGGAGCACCCTATGGAACCACGAAGCGTGTGAGGGAGGGGTGCGCCGAAACGGGGGTGGAACTGCATGCGGACCATGCCACTGGGGCCTTCGGTGGAACACCCTATAGGACCACGAAGCGTGTGAGGGAGGGGTGCGCCGAAACGGGGGTGGAACTGCATGCGGACCCTGCCATTGGGGCCTTCGTTTGAGCACCCTATGGGGCCACGAAAAATGTGAAGCTTGCACCGAAATTGGGGTGGAACTGCATGCAGCCCCGCTGGGGCCTCCGGTGCAACACACCATGAGGCCACGAAGCCTGTGAGGGGTGAGCCGAAATGGAAGTGGAACTGCATACAGACCCTTCCACTGGGGCCTTCGGTAGAGCACCCTATGGGGCCACGAGACGTGTGAAGGGTGCGCCGAAACGGGGGTGGAACTGCATGCGGACCCTGCCGCTGAGGCCTTCCGTGAAGCACCCTATGGGACCACGAAGAGTGTGAGGGGTGCGGCGAAACGGGGGTGGAGCCGCATGCGGACCCTGCCATTGGGGCCTTCGGTGGGGCATGGAGCACCCTACTGCGCCGATCCGACAGTTTCCCCAATTTCGCCACCGTGCCGGCCGCGGCCATCTGGGGTGGCGCGCGCGGGACAAGACCCGCGGGGCCCGAGGGCGGATGGTGGCGATGTCGCGAGGGCAGAATCGGCGCGCCGATGGGCAGGCAGCCCAGCGCTCCGTTTGGCCGGAGGGGCCCAATACAATGCAAGGGCAAAGCCTAACCCGCCCGGGGTCGCGGGATCGGGTTCCCCTTCCAATGAAAAATTTTAAATCCCAAGCGGTGTACTGACCCGAAAATGAGCAAACGGCAAAGGACCTCCTCGAAAGAATCGGTTATGCGCCGACCCGAAAAGTTTATCGGCCGACTGAAAGTGGCCAAATCCCATAGGACTTGCGCCCCCCACAAAAGTCGGGTCCGGTTCGAACGACCCGAAAATGTGCAAACCGTTTAGGACTCCATGCAATTACATAATTCTCGAGGTCTTCGGGCCCGCTCCGAAGAAACCGAACATGGGCAAACCGGCAGGCATTTCCTATCAAAAACGGTTTCTCGGTGGCTCCGGGGCTCGTCCTAAAGAGCCGCCGATGGGCAGACCGCTCAAGACCTCCTGCGCAAGAAACTGTGTCCCGGGGGAGCCATTGTCAACGGGAGCGCGCCCCGCGCGGGATCGGGGTTTGCGCGGGGGCGCAGCTGCTCTCGCGTGTCCAGGGGCATGCATTGTCGCGCCCTTCCAGCATTGCGTTTGTGCTGCATTCGTGCGGCGCCGTGCCTCTCAAATCGGAAGAAACTTTCGGAACGCCGATGTATGGGGCCACGAAACGTGTGAGGGGTGCGGCGAAACGGAGGTGGAACTGCATGCGGACCCTGCCTCTGGGGCCTTCGGTGGAGCACCACACCCTATCGGGCCACGAAACGTGTGAATGGTGCGCCGAAATGGACGTGGAACTGCATACGGACCCTGCCACTGGGGCCTTCGGTGGAGCACCCTATGGGGCCACGAAGCGTGTAAGGAGTGCGCCGAAATTGGGGTGGAACTGCATGCGGACCCTGTCACTAGGGCCTTCGGCGGAGCACCCTATTATGGACATGGGGAGGGCAGAGGCAGAGAGTGGAGGAGGGGCGGAGGGGCGTAGGAGAAGGAGGAGGAACGCGGGGCACTGTCTCTTCAAACCGAAGACCCAACACTTCAATATGGTTGGGGAATACCAGAAGCAAATATATGTATATCCCTCCGGTGATTCTTCCTGCAACCTCCACAACACAAGTGTTGTCTATTCCTCATTTGCGGAGGTAGCACTGTTATGTTTGGACGAATGCTGTTGCCTTCCAACAACAACAACCTTTGCGCATACCTGGGTTACAGACTCACGGGTTGCAGAATTGCGTAATTGAATCTGCCTTGTATGTTTAACGATTCCGCTCTCCTGGCCACCTCGAAAGACCAAGAGCGTTGGATAATCAACCGCCGCATTTTAAACCAATCCTACTCAAACATTGCCTAGCAAACATCAAGCCGCACATAATATTCCTACACATAGAAGACATTGAATGGCGCACCTTTGTACGCAAAGAAGGCCCATCACACTTTAAGCCGCCCACGGTTTTGCTTGAGTCTGCAGTGCTTCAGGTAGGTCAAGGTCTAGTATACAGGGAAGATATGGATGGACGTTTTTTGGGGGATCACGGCGAATTGTGATACTTGCCCCGCCTGTCTGTCCATGTAAGCTTAACAAGGAGCTTGCCGCTCGCGTTCCAAAATGCTGCTATTTCATATTTTGGATGATATACTTTTCTCTGAGATTGGTTGATTTATTTTCATTTCTCTATTTCACATCTTTATTTTCATTGATTTATTTTGATTGGTTTGATTTCTATGTTTTGGATGATCTATTTCTCTTCATGAGTTGGTTGACGTGTAAACGCTGCACGTTCTCTAGATCGTATTACCACCTGGGAAAGGCAGCAATGCCCTTGTGCAGCTGGACTTCTTGGAACAGTGAGCTTTGACGCGCGATCCAAGCCAGGGCAACTTCTTGAAACTGTCAATGGCTTCGCAGAAGGAGTCCTCGTGATTTCAGCCTCAAATTCCCAACCATCCTGTGGCGTTGGGTCTTCGTTTTGAATCTGCGGCGCCTCGCGTCTCCCACCCTCTCCCTCCTTCACCCTTCCTCCATCCTCCAAGTAGAGAGTCGACTTCATAGTTGATTTATCTTTGTATCCACGGAGATGTCGTAGAACTTTCGAATATCTCCACGTATTGTACGTATTCGTGTTGAAAGTTCGACGTGGCAATAAATTCTGGGGTAAATCAATTGTTATGTAGTCGACCTCCTACTCGATTCCTCCCATCCCATCCTCTGCATTCCGTATGTCTCTGTTTCGGCACAACCTCACGCGCTTGCGTTGCTCAATGGGGAGCGCCACCGAAAACACCAATGGCAAGGTCCACATGCCGCCGCCGCCCCGGAAATTTCGTTTTTTTGGCTGCAGATTCTACTTCAACTCTTCTCGGACAGATCTGTGTGCCATGAACTGAACCAAATAGATGAACACACATATGCAACATTTCAAACATAACAATGGGTGACTCTTTGATTTCGGTGGCCTTCCTGAAATCCCAATACTGCGAACGAGCTCGACAACAAGAGCATTACAACAATTGCATGATGCTCGGGATGACTCAACCCGGCGGAACGACAGCCAGCTTATGCACACATGCGCGTGGATTCGTCCCAGGGCCGGGGCTGATGCCGTACATTTAAGAGGTGGTGCTGCAAGAGACACTCTGTGCGCCAAGGGGCACAGCAATGCTCGCCAAATATGCGATCCTGCTCTTCTTCCCCATTCCCATCCGCATCACGTCACCGCCCTCTTTCCATTCTGCCACTGCAGGAGCGCGCGGGCGCCAAACAGCTGTCTTTACATAAGTCGTCCGCTGCCGTGCGCGGAGGCACGACGGGGCGTGACAGAGCTGCTTGGCAGGGCCCCCCAGGCAACAAACATGAGCCCCAAAAACCTCGACTAGCACCATATATTCCGACCCCCCTCTCCGACCTAGTGAGGCTGTCGACGGGCCCACAGAACTCCAGGCCCAACTCGGGGACGTGCGGTGGGGAGCGTCTATCTATCTCCGATAATTCGGAGTGCAACTGGATGGCTGAATTTCCCATCTTTTCTAACGGGCGTTGGGGGGCAGAATTCGCAACGACCGAACACGCCTCACTCAAACAATATGAAGAAAAATAGAGCCGCGTTGCTTAGAGCCGTGCTAGAATCATAATGGGGCTGTGGTAAACAAAAACACCCTGTGCTGACCCAAATCGTACTGCTCCCCAACATCCAACATCGCGAGACCTCACGGCCGGAACTCTCGATCCCATCACGCACGCGAGGCCCATGGGAGGCAAGCGGGAGGGACGCTGGCCCAAGGCACCCGCAGAGAGGGAGGCGCTGAAACAAGCAATACAAATCCTCCTGCGTGGGCGTGTGGACGCTTCTGCCGTGGCTCGGGCCCCAGGACTCGCACGGATCGATCTAGCCCGAAACAATCTGCATGAACATGGTTCACTTCCCGTGCGCAGTGCGTTGCAAACGTTCGAGCGAGAATGTCATGATAGAATTGGCTCAGGATGCGTTTCTAGCGGCGCAGCCAGTGCGGAACATCATCACATCTAATACATCCTGGCAACCTGGGAAATCTTGGAACGTATCATTATAATGACCTCTTGCTCCTCTGAAGCGTGGCCACCAGGACAAACGAACTCCGAGCGTGCCCGCTCGTGGCAAGCCACGTCGTGCTGCCAACGTGATCGGCAGGAAACTCCGAGCGTCACGGCTCGCGTCCAGTGCAGTTCGTGTTGCAAACGCTCTTGCATATCGCACGCTTTGAGCAGGGACCGACCGTCCCGGCATTCCTATAGTCCTACCACGACATGATCTTAGAACCCACAAATGTTCCAAAAACAACCACAATGTTCTTAGATCATACACCCGGTGTGATAAAACAAGATCGTCCCAACCAGAACTGTTCTAAGAACATTTCGTGGGAACCACAAAAGGTTCTTAGAACATTGTTTGGTAGGACTTCACGCCAAGACGCTTCGCCACTGCTTGAACGCTGTTGCCGAGAAACTCATCCCGTACGGGCCCGCTCGCACCGAAACCACATCTGAGCGAGCCGGCTCTCTTCTGGTGCACACTGCGTTCCCAACGCTGTCGCCCAGAAATCAGCGCTCTGAATGTGCCAAATCGCGGCCCCGGCGCGCGCGGGTCGCGCTGCAAGCGCTGTCGGCCAGAGGCTCGCTACGAACGTGTCGGCTAGCTTCTACATGCACTTCGCGTTGGCAGCGGTGCTGTGCGCTGTCCAGAGCACGTCGCACACCGCACTGAAATCAGGAGTGGGTTGGACATTTGCTTCCCACGCGCCAGCTCGCTGCGGGTGCACTTGGCGTTGCCAACATACATTGTTGCAAAGTCCGCACGTGCTAGCTCGCGGCTGGCGCACCTCGCGCTGCCATCAATGCTGGCAAGAACCTCTGAGCGTGTCCACTCGCTTCCAGTGCACTTCGCATTGCCAACGTTCTTGCTACTCATAACGCTGTTGCCAAACAACTTATTCGAACGTGCCCGCTCGTAACGAAATTCCCTGAGAGCAACCCGGCTCGATTCCACTGCGCACTGCGATCCCAACAGTTGTGCCCCTTCAGTCGCTCTGAATATGCCTTGCCTGCTCGCGGCAGGAGCCCGTCGCGTTACAAACGCTGCCGGCGGGAAACCTACCCTGAGCGTGCCAACTCGCTTCTGGTGCACCCCGCCGGCGTTGCTGCTGCACTGTTTCCCACCATGTCTGATCTGCTGCATGTGGAAGGGGGCCCATCCAACGCGCGTGGCTCTCCCTCCTTATCTCCTCTGCTGCAACCGCTTCCTCGCTCCACCCCTCGCCTCCTCTTGCCGCGTGGGACAGTGCCCACTGCCGCTGGCAAAGGACATTGCGTGGGCCTCGCTCCTATCCGCGTCCGTGGGGGTTATGGGCATCCAATGTCGTTGCCAACAGGATATCTGCCACCGTGCCGCGAGGCACTGGGTGGAGGGTCTCCAGGCCTCAATGGATTTTTATTCAGCGGCCAACAACCCCGAGTATCGAAATTCCTGGGGCGGCCTGGGTTTTCTCCGATGAATTTCTCGCGAGCCAGAGGGCCTCAAGACGGGCCAAGAGACGTCCCAGAGGCCTCCAAGAAGGTCCACAAGGGGCCTTGACACGCCTCCCCGAGCGCTCCAAGACGCCAAAGATGGCCTCAAGACGGTTCACTCGAAGTCGCCCCAAGAGGGCTCCATGAGGACCGCCCAGGGGGTCCCAGGAACCAAACATCGCCCCATTCTCGTATGATAAAGACCACATTTTGACATCTTCGCTTTTTGGGTTCGCGCGACGTCCGAGACTGCCCAAGAGCCCTGAGATCGCCCTAAGAGGCTTCCAGTGGGGGCCAAACGACGGTCAGCGAGACCTCGCAGAAGGCCGCAGGGGGGCTCCACGACGGTCAAAGCGACCCCGCGGACGGCCGCAGAGGGCCCCGAGAGAGCCCCCAGAGGAGGACCACGAATTTATCAGCGCTCGTTTGACGGGGACTCCACTGACGGGTACTTTGGCCAGTGACCCGGCGAACCCAACCCTTCCCGATGTGGGCAACGCTGCAATGCCAGAAAGACGCCCTAAAATGGCAAGTTTCGGCAACTTTCCAAAATACCCGTTCGTGAGTACCCGTTACGTTGCCCGTGAGCAAAGCAATGCCAAGCAACGCCAAGCAAAGCCACACAATATCAGACAATCCCAAGCAATGCCAAGAAACGTTGAACAATGCAACACAATGATAAACACTGCCTCTTAGGACACGTTCCCCTAATTGGGGTCGCGCTGGGCTCGTGGGGATCTCGCTGACATTAAACTGTATAAATGATATATACATATATATATATGTATGTGTGTGTATCGATGTGACCAGAAATCGAACATTGTGCTGCAGCTTCGCGGATGGATGGCGGTTTCTTTTCGACATTGGGCTCTCGTTATAGACACCTCGATACGTGTGATCAAAGGCCTGCAATTCTTGAACGGTTACACGGTTGGAGGGCGGAGCCGTTTCAAAGCGGGGCTGCCATTCGCCTGTTGGGCAAATCTTACGGCTCCACCTGACCGCATTCCTGACCTATCGAATAGTGTACAATAGGGGCTCGACCACAAGACACCTTCCACAAGAAACCCAACCCTACGACCCCAGGACGTCCATCGATTGCTTTGGCGTGGGAACAGCACGCTCCCCATGGCAGAACCAGCGAAACCCAAGAAACCCAGTGCACTCTGGAGGAAAATGGGGTGTTCCTTGGCATGGGTTTCCACTGTACCGAATGATGTAAACCACTTTTTTCCCAATCACCTTGTGGTATTGGGTCCTCGTTTTGAAGAGAACGTCCCGCGTTCCGTCTTCCTTCCTTCCCCCCCTCCTCCCTCCTCCCGTCCCCCCCCTCACTTTGGCACACCCCTCACACGCTTCGTGGCCCCATTGGGAGCTCCACCGAAGATCCCAGTGGCGCAGTCCGCATGCGGTTACCCAGCCCAATACAGCGTTTGCTGGCCCCAGAGGGGACTCCACCGAAAGTCCCAGTGGCGCAGTCCGCATGCGGTTCCCCGACCCAGTACAGCGCTTCGTGGCCCCAGAGGGGGCTCCTCCACAAAGGTCCCAGTGGCGCAGTCCGCATGCGGTTCCCCCGCCCAGCACAGCGCTTCGTGGCCCCATGGGGAGCTCCACCGAATGTCCCAGTGGCGCGATCCGCATGCGGCTCCCCCGCCCAATTCAGCGTTCGCTGACTCCAGAGGGAACTCCACGGAAGACCACGCCCACGACTGCGGCACTCACTACTGCACAAGGTTGGGTTCTTCGCCTGCAAGGAGGAAAGACTGGTCTACTCTGTAAGAACGGTTTTTTGAAGGCAGATCTGCCTTCAACTCTGTAAGAACGGTTTTTTGAAGGCAGATCTGCCTTCAAAAAACCGTTCTTACAGAGTAGGCTAGTCTCAAAGCGGAGCTCCCGCCCGCCCTGCGGCCCCCTGCGGCACTCGTGCTGGCAGGGAGGCGCCCCGCCTCGTGGAAGCGAACGCCTTGTAGGTGCCAGTATTCTGTCGGGCATGTCCTCCTACAGGCGGTGTTCGGAAGACAGCACAAAGTTGCCCAAGCATACTCAACAATAGTCGAACATAATCGAAGCATCGTCCCCATAATACCTTTTGACTGCTTCTGTGCTTCTGAGTATCCCTCCTGCAGAGGGACATGCCCGACTGAACGCCAGTAATGAAGAGGAGACTTGAGATGGGAGAGCGTGTTACAATATCATTTGTACGTCTTGACCTTCCTCTGGTCCCCATCCTCCTCCGCCCTCCTCCTTCCAGGGGGAGGAGCAAGCTGCGTACGCTGCAGTGTCGCATGTCCTCATCTCGGTGAGAGCGACAGAGCCCGCTGCCACTGCCATTCAATGCCTGTCTCGCACGCGCTGATCCCAGCCCTGTAGCCGATTGATTTAGTCGTGGGCCAAGTCCAGACTCATATGGCATGGCTCAAATGTGTGCTGGAGCTGCGAGCATGTTTGGGTACCTTGTGATCTTTCTAGGGGCCTGTTTGGCTGTGTGAGGGTGTCCTGGAGCCTCTGAGACCCCTGCAACATGGTCCAGGGCCACTTGTTGCTTCTCTTACAAGTGAATGATTGCTGCTGTTGCCTGCTGCTGGTGTGTCTCGCTACGGCTGCAACTGTTGCTGCTGCTTCTGCTTGTCGCTGTATGCTCCATGCTGTCTCCTGCTCGTTGCTGCTGCTGGCTTTGGTGCTGCTGGAATGTATCGGCACACGTCGGGGATCTCTTCTGGACATCCTGGCCAGTCGGGGTCTCGGTTGAGGCCTTCTGGATTGGAGGAGGATCCCTCGGACTATCTCGGTGGCTGTCTGGATGTTTCTAAGGCCAGCGGGGCCACCTGGGGCTGTACCTGGGGCAGCTTCGGGGCACTCCTGAAACTTCGTGTGGGCTGTCGAGCTCTCTTGGAGGCCTCCGGGTCGCGTCTCGAAGCCATCTGAAGTCGAGTCCCGCGGCAGGCCGAACATGTAGGACAGACCAGAAACTCTTACTCTTTCTAATCTTTGGGGGCCCGCCTGAGATCCCCAACGTCGCCTGGTGGGAACTCCCTCGGCCGACCAGAAGCCCTGCCTTGAAACATCTGGCAGACCAGAAGCCCTGCCTTGAAACATCTGGCATACCTGCGGTCTGGGGTAGTTCTGGTTTGGGCCCCCGAAACACGAATCCGTAACTACCCCTGACTGCCCCCCGCCTCGATGCTTCGGGAAGGTTGGAAACCCGAATTCTCCGGAATAACACTGCTGTCTGCGGTGACTCCTGCTTGGGCCCCCAAGGCGCGAATCTGTAGCTACAGTGTGGGCGCGGCCGCAAGAAACCCTCGCAAGAAACCCAAGCCTGACAACCCGCGCGCGAGGTGCACCTGACAACGCAGCAGCTTCTACAACGGCTGCGGGAAGTCATCGCGCAGCGCGCGGAGCGAAGAAACCCAGGGTACCCTGTCGAAAAGCATATGGTTTCCGGATGCGCGCCCCCACTGTACCCCTGACCACCTCCAGCCCTAATGATTCGGAGCTCTGACTGCCCCTGCGGGAGTCCTGACAAGCGGCCGTGGCAAATCTTCTGGAACCCTCTTGGCGCCCGCCGAGTCCTGCCACCACTGGTCGGGGGATGCGGCGGGTGCCCCCTGGCCCAAGGTGCCCCCAGCTTCTCGCTCCATCTTGGACCCCCTGGGACCCCTTGGCCCTCGTGAGGGGTGCTCTAGAGGTAGTGGGGGCCCCCTTGGCAATCCTGAAGCCACCCTGGGCCAAGGGCACGTCTAGCAACACCCGAAATGGTACTTCGGGGATCTAGTGACCAATGTCAATCCAGACCCGGGTCAATCAAACTTTGCAAAATCCTGCATAATCCTGCACCCAAGCCCGGGTCAATACGACCGTGGCTCTGCAAGATCCTGCAGGATCTGGCGCTCTGACTGACCCCCTGTTCGCATTGACCCCCGTCTCTTGAGCCCCGAGTGCTCTCGTGCGCGCTGCTCCTGGGACTGTAGGGGTAGGATTGGCGCAGGGCGCAGGTTTCGAGCTCCACGTCCTGCCGATCGGCGCCAGAAGCCCGCTGCCGCCGCCACTGCTCGCCTGTGCTGCTCGACTGTAGGATAGGATGGCGCAGGGCGCAAATTTCGAGCGCCACATCTTGCTGATCAGCGCCAGAGGTCCGCTGTCGCTGCCACTGCTCGCCTCTCTCTCCCTCTTTCTCTCTCGCGCGCGCTGAACCAATCGCTGTAGCTGATATCTGGCTCTGGCATGGCCGTCCGCATTTCGCTGAGCAGCGACAAGGCCCGCCGCCCGTCTTCCTCACAGCGCTGTAGAAGCGATAAGCCTGTGAAGTCCAATTCTAAGCAGCCAAACGACAATCGCAAGGCTGCAGCCTGTTGCGAACGAGTCCACTTCCTTTCACAATGCTGAGAAGTGCGAGCCCGCTGTCGATGGTCGCTCTTCTCATGAGGCGCTAATGCCCGCGCTGCAGTTGATGATTGTTGCGAAACCTCGCTCCCACTGCTCGTCCTTTTCGCATGTCTGATCCCAGAGATGTAACTTATGGCGCTGGTCCAAATTTCGCTTGCCGCATCTTGCTGAGTTGCGCAAGCGCCCGCTGTCACCGTAATACTCGCCTCTCTCTCTCTCTTTCTGTTTCTTTCTGTCTGTTGCGCGAGCTGATCCCACAGCTGTATCTGATCATGTCTGACCTCGGTTTGACTTCCCAACTCTCGCTGAACAGCGACAGGGCACTCCAGGGCTTTCTGTCACTCCTATACTTTCTCGCAAGAGCTGATTGTGGTCTTCGACTCATTGTGAAGAAAGACTTTTCTGCGATATCGTCTTCACGTTCTACACAACACACAGACGATCGGATCGCACAACTGTAGCTAGCTACTTCCAACTGTAATCTCGCCTTCCGCATCGATCTTCGGGGACGGGCTCATTCGGGTCAGCGCTAAACCCAGTCAGCCAGCGCCATGTCCCCGAGACCGTACTGGCCAAGACGTAGCTCCAAAGTCCTGGTTTGCAGAGGGAAGGCCGACGACGACGAAAGGACGAGGACGACGAGGACGACGAGGACGTCGAGGACGTCGAGGACGACGAGGACGACGAGGACGACGAGGACGACGAGGACGACGAGGACGACGAGGACGACGAGGACGACGAGGACGACGAGGACGACGAGGACGAGGACAAGGACGAGGACGACGACAGGGGGTCTGCCCCAGATGGCTTCAAAACGCGGGTCAACCGGGGGGGATCAAGGGGGATTGGCTGACCTCCGTTAGGGCTGACCCGCAACGCCTGCGCTCCGCATGCCGAGCCACGCCACCTTCCGCTTCGACTGCCTGTCTTTTCTCGCACGCGCTGATGCCATCGTCGTAGCCACCGTTGGGCTCCACCTTCGCCCCCCGCGTCTCGCTGTGCAACGCCGAAGCCCGCTGCCACCGCTCGCCCTTCTCGCTCCCCTCGGGCACCCGGGTGGGGCTGCTGGTGCTGATCGGCCACGCGCGAATCTCAACGCCCAATGCCTCAAACATCATCTACGCTCCACCTCACTCATTTTGGGCTGCCACTGCTCGCCTTTCTCGCCATCAGAACATATGATGGACCACACGCGAATCTCAACACCCAACGCTGCACAACACCCACTCTCGTCTTGAACGTAGTTTTTTTATTCATGACTTTCAAGGACCAGCTCCATCGTAATTTTTGGGGCGCAGTTCTGGAGAACCCACCTGAAGAATATCGCACCCATAACCTACTGCATGCGGAATGGAAATGCACGGCCTCGCGTTGCCCCGGCCATGCTGGTATGGCAGCAGCTGTGCGGCCGTGTCGCGCAGTGTCAGTGCCATTGAGTGCGCTTCTCGCAGCTGCTGCGCTCGACGACGGCGCGAGCTCTCACCAAACGCGCACGCTGGCGCGCCTGCCCGACACACCGGGCTGCATCACCAACGCTTTCCGCACTCCTTGTCACGCACCTGACCAGCCTCGCCGTCTTTCAGGAGGCAAGGCGTCACTTTCGCCTTCCACGTACTGCTGACCAGCGCACAAGCTCACCGCCACCACTGGTGGGCAACCTCTTACCTTTTCCGCACGCGCTGATGCCAGCATTGTAGCTCATGACTGATGCCCCTGAATTCGCCTTCCAGACTTCCTGAGCAGAGCCAACGCCTGCTGCCACAGATAGCATCTCTCACACGCGCTGGTCCCAGCGTTGTCGTTGATTGTAGAGTTGTAACCAACAGACCCCAGGGTTGTGAGTGGGAGAGATCAGGGATGAGGAGAGGCGACGATCCCAAGGAACGATTAATCTAACGTCTGGGCGCCTCTTCCAGCGATCTCTGGAGGCCTCTGGAAGTCGCAGAAGGTGTTCGGAGGCCTCCACGGAGGCCAGAGAAAGGCAAGATTTAGGTCGGGCATGTCCTGCTACAGGCGGACTTTGGAAGAACATTTAAACCTAGGTACACAAATGTCCAACAACAATCGCAAGAGCACGAAAAATCGTCCCCAGACTATTTTTCACTATTCTTGAATATTCCTCCTGTAGAGGGACATGCCCGACTTAAAACAAGACATGCCCAACAACATACATCCTCTAACTTCCTGGCCCTCGTGCGCCTGGCATCTTGGGGCTGGTGCCAGGTGCCACGCAGGGGCCACCCGAAACCGTGGGGCCCGATCCCTGCGGCCGAGCAAGGGGAGGGTCGAGGATCTAATGCTTGTTTTTCGATTTCTGATGATCTGTTCTTTGCTGCGGTCTTGGCCCTCTTGGGGGGTCTACCTCCCAGGGTCCTTCAGGACGCCTCCGGAGGCGCCCAGCGACCTCCCCCTGTCGAGAGGCCGCGGCGGCGACGACGACGACGTCGCTTCGCATTGAGGGCTTGGCGCCTTGAGAAATTCTCGTCGCCCACGCAGAAGACAGCTCAAACATCTGGCCGTTGTGGGCCCTGGTTGGGGTCAGGGGGCACACTCTGATTCGATTATGTTCTGAAGCTGACGGGGGGCGGTGGCCCCCCCCCGGAGGGCTATGCCCCCGCGATCGATGCCCCAGGGGGGCCCCCCCCTGGGGCATGGGGCTTGCCGGTCGCGCGGTAGACAAAGAGCAGAGAATCCACCCTGCCGGAAATGTGATCAAACAACTCATTATTTATGTCATCTGGGCCAGCTTCCCTGAAGTTTCTTAGCACAACCCTGTGCCAGGTTCTGCTGTTAACGCTGGAGGGCGGACGTGCTCAAGAGACTGGGCCAGCTTTCTGGCAGGCTGGCCAAGAAGGCGGTGGCCCAGTTCTTCAGGAGGAGGCTCCTGAACCAGATGCTCGGCAGTACGCACACCGACCTGTGAAGCCACATTTGGGGGTGACGGTGGACAAGGCACCCTTCGGCAAAACTCCCGTTGGAGAGCAGGTCCCGGGGCCAGAGACCTGGCGGGATCGGGCCCGGCAAGACCTGCGGGCGGTTCACCCTCTCGAGGGCCGGACAAGGTCAATTCGCTGATGGACTTAGCACAGTGGGGGCTCTCTCAACCGCCCAGGCATGTTCGGCGCCGCAAACCGCCATGCTCGCGCATGAATGAAACACACCGCCATCAAACACTATCCTGTGCCCCCCCTCGGTGCCGTCAATCCCGCTCCTGCACCGCAACCCAGGAGCGCGATGAACGTCTTGCCGCAAGAAACTTTAACTAGGTACAGTGGAGGCCAGTCCACAAGAAACCCACCACAAGAAACCCAACCCTGAGACCCCAGGGCGTCCATTGATTTGTGGCGTGGGAACGTCAAGCTTTCCATCGCAAAACCATCGAAGCCCAAGAAACCCAGGGCACCCTGGAGGCAAGCAGGGTGTTTCTTGGCGTGGGTCTCCACTGTACGTGGGTGGGGCGAAAGAAACACGGCGCTCGCCTAGGGGGTCCACGTCCTCGTCGCTTGGAATGCGCTGGGCGACCCTTCTTCACGCTCTGCCACCTCAGGTGCCTGCGCCTCTCAACCCACGAAGCGAGCGCCGCGGCCTCAATCGAGGACGTCCTCGGGGGCAACGCAGCCAGAAGAATAATGCGGGATCGGATGCCACGCTACTGGCACTCGGAACTCGAACACAACGGAATGATGCCAAACGAGAAACACACATGCACATGCAATACGGGGCCAATCGGGACTCACAACCGAAACACATTCAAAATTAATATCGGGCCCCCTCTCAAATACCAGCCCCGTCAGCGTGTGGAGTCGCGTGCATCCAGTGCGACACGTGAATATGACCACAAGCGCGGCTACCATAACGACACAAAGGCTGTATTGATCACCCACGCCCGTACTTCCCTGAGCCACGCACACACTGACGGACGGACGAGTGGTTGCGCGGGCATGCGCCTCCCCAACCACGCACCAACACACATGCGCACACACCACACACACAACACACACAACACACAACACACAAACAACACACACAACACACACAACACACAACATACACACAACACACACCACACACACAACACGCACAACACACACAACACACACACACACACACCACACACACCACACACACCACACACACCACACACACCACACACAACACACACACACACACCACACACACCACACACACCACACACACCACACACCACACACACCACACACACCACACACACCACACACACCACACACACACCACACACAATACAAACCACACACAACACACACAACACACAACACACACAACACACACAACACACAACACACACAACACACAACACACACAACACACACAACACACAGCACACACAACACACACACAACACACACCACACACAACACACAACACACACAACACACACAACACACACAGCACACACAACACACACAACACACAACACACACAACACACAACACACACACACCACACACACCACACACACAACACACAACACACACACACACACAACACACAACACACACAACAACAACACACACACACACACAACCCACACAACCCACACAACCCACACAACCCACACAACACACACACACACAACACAACACACCCACACAACCCACACAACACACACAACACACAACACACACAACACACACACACACACACACACACACACACACCACACACCACACACCACACACACACACACACAACCACACACACACACAACACACAACACACACACACACACACACACACACACACACAACACACAAACACACACAACACACACAACACACACACACACACACACACACACACACACACACACAACACACACAACACACCACACACAACACACACACACACACACACACACAACACACACACACACACAACACACACACAGCACACACAACACACACAACACACACAACACACACAACACACGCACACCACACACACCACACACACCACACACACCACACACACCACACACACAACACACACAACACACACCACACACACCACACACACCACACACAACACACACAACACACACAACACACACAACACACACAGCACACACAATACACACAATACACACAACACACAACACACACAACACACACACACCACACACACACCACACACACACCACACACACCACACACAACACACACAACACACACACCACACACACCACACACACACACGCACACGCACACGCACACGCACACGCACACGCACACGCACACGCACACGCACACGCACACGCACACGCACACACACAAACACACACACACATACACACACATCCACCACCGTGCCGCTGGCACGGAGTGGAATGCCCTGAAATCCTCCCGAGCCCGACAAAGGATGTGTGAAGGACCCAAGCTCTCAACTCACGAAATTCCTGGGCGCTTCTGGACGCTATCTGTACGTCCCGCGCGGATCTTCTCAAGGCCTGGGGATCCATATTGTGAAACCAAACTTCCAGCATGCCCTGATCTGGTCCCAAAAGCCTGTTCTGGGGCACACTGGGGGTCACTTGGGCTGCTGTCTTGGAGGTCCTCGGGGCCGTCCGGGATGCCAACAATATTAAAACGCAAGGTTGACGATTACTCTAGCGTTCGTAAGAGGCCTCCAAGGCGGCCCAAAAAGAAATCCACAAAGTGCGCCATGACCGGACCGCAGACCGCTGGACGTCTCCCCTCCAATCTACTCCACCAAACGCCTCGAAGAGGGCTCTGATCCACGACCCTGCCACGGTGGCGGGATGGGCCGCAGCCCACAGTCAGCCCCCCCTGTGGCTGCTTCCTACAAGGGTGCACGGCTTTCCGAGCGTTCGGTAAGCTTTCGGCCTCTTTCCAAATTCCCACAGACCTTCGGCCTAACCCGCTGGCCACCGGGAAACTTCGTTCTCAATTGATATCCTCAGTTAAGGTGGGCCCAAAATGGCCTCCAAGACGGCGAATCTGGCCTCCAAGACTGCCAAAATGGTCCCAAGAACGATGGCCGCAACACGTATCCAACACAGCCCCAAATGCACCCACGACGGCCTACAATGGCCTCAAAGTGGCTCAAGAGGCTCCCAAGAGGTCCTCCATGAAGCCACAATCATTGATTTCCAAAGATATTTGAAGGATTTGGGTAAGTACTCCTTTTCGGCCTTCCGACGGCCCAAGAGGCCCCCAAGATCGCAGGAGAGGCTTCCAAGATGGCAACACGACGGCCCAAGAGGCCCCAAGACGGCCCCAGGAGGGCCCCAAGACTGCCCAGAAAACCTCCAGGACGCCAAAGATGGCCTGCAATACGGCCCTGAAACGCACCAAGAGGGCTCCAAGTCGGCCCAGAGAGACCCCCGAGACGGCTTCCGACTGCGTCAGACGGGCCTGGAAAGCCCTCAGACTGCCAAAGAGCCTTCCAAGGAGCCTTCAAAGGCCCCCAAGAGGCCCAAGGAAGCCCCCACTAGGAATCCAAGATGCCCCCAGGACGCTCCCAGGCGGCCAGAAGAGTGCCCCAAGAGGCTCCCAATAGGCCTTTTCGTTTTCCTCCTCCTCCTCCTCCTCCTCCTCCTCCTCCCGACGTCAGACGGGCCAGGAACGCCCTCAAACGGCCAAAGAGCTTCCCCAGGGGCCTCCGAAGGCGCCCAAGAGGCCAAAGGACACCCCGAAGTGGACTCCAAGAGGCCACCAGGACGCTCCCAGGCGGTCCCAAGAGGCTCCCAAGAGGCTCCCAAGAGGCCTCCTCCTCCTGTTTCGTCCCTGTCCCCCTTCCTTCTTTCTCCCCCGCGTGACCCAGGACAGGTTTCCAGAACGGCTAAGGGAACACATCGTCCGATAGGCTGGCCGAGCAATGGCCGCAACGTTAGGCCACATCGGCGCTTCGAAACAAGTACACATGCACACATATATTTTTGACACACTCGCATACTATTCGCGTGCGTTCTTGACCCATGCCAGCCCCAGTGGATTTCCGATAACGAAATCTGTACCCTCATCAATGCTCAAACCAGGCTTTGACGGGCTTGTGCCAACTAGCCGTAGCCAACGTCCCCAAACCACCTGCTTGAGCGTCCAGACTCGCAGTGGAACTCAAACAAGCCTACGTTCGACTCGCGGATGTGTATCATGTTGTCTGGACTTCTGTGTTGCCAATGGGCGTGCCCCTTACCCCAAGTACATGTCTGCGCAACATGCGAACACCGAACAAATGCTCTTCCTCAGAATGCGCATGCTGACGAGGTCCCTCCGCAAGACTAACGTCCGCGAACACACACATTGAAAGGCAGCATTCCTAAGTTTTTTACTTAACTGCGGCATTTGGCAAGCTTCTTGATGGGCGAATGACTGATTGTCCGAGCTGCAACCTTAGACTGAAATGCTGACTTCAACATGATGGTTCAACGCGATACGGTGGATCGCTGTCAGAGATGCATTCGTATTGTGTCCAAAACCTTGTTTGATATCCAACACGTGAACACTTCTCAGTACATTAGGCTGGTTCAGGTCCGCCACCGCGCCCCTCGGCACCGTAGTGAAGTGATGCGACACCATTGATCTAGAACATCAGATATCGACTTCGCAGATCCATCATCTTCCGACCGCTGCCAAATCCAAATGTGAAATCGCAACGTGGGACATCAACAATCTGCGCGACAATATAAACCCATGCGCATGCTAATAATGCTTACGCACATTTTAATTTCAGATTCAATCAAATGCATCAGCGGTGGGAGTACCGGACTTCACAGCTGGCAATACGCACTCAATTCTGCACGTTGTATGTGTGCATTTGCTGCTGGCTGTACGTGCTAGAGAAGGCGCGCGTATACGTTTCAGTTTCGCGCATAAGTTACGACGCTTGCGTTTACCACCATGTTTTCAGAATGACGTATCACCACATTGGTGCCGAGTCTTTGCGACGGTTCGGAAACGCGATGGATAACAACAATACCATGGGACTGTGCGTTGCTGAGGCGAGCGCTGTCATAACAATACACTTGCACCGTGCTGCTGCTTCCCCAGCGGCGTAACACGTGTTTATTCAAATTTTCGCCCGACTGCGCTGCAGGACTTGTCCTGCAAGCGACACATTTCATCCTGGCGGAAAATAACGGCACCGAAATCTGTCAAGAGGGGGCAATCTATAATAGAACAGGGGAATTCATCAAAGCCCTGCCTGCAAATGTCTGGCTAGGTGCCAGTCAGGCGCACACCTTCCATGAGAACATGCAACAAGAACGTCAGACAATGCTGGAGTGGTACTGGTACGATTCGAAGCCCCATGTCCTAAGCTAGGCCTCGGTCTTGACAGCAAGCAAGCTTCGCATCTTCTTCTGGATCTGCTCCTCACGGTCTCGTCGGTCCTGCGCCATTCGTGCTCGCCCCTGCTCGGCTACGTAATCCCCCTGTGCTCAATTCTACCCGTCTCTGCTTCACACTCTCCGCGACGCTCTGCTCGACGGTTCCCTGGCTGAGCCCACGCGAGTCGACCGTGCCTCTTCTCTTTGCCCAATTCTGCTGTCGTCTCGCTGCTGGCTGTTTGACCCTTCACGGCGGCCTTTCTAGAAGGGAAAACGCCACAAACATGAACTTTTGGCGCTCCGCGCTGATTTCTTGGGTCTACACTGACCCCCCACCCCTGGCGCGCGGAGCGCGCCAGGGGCGGCGCCGGGAGGCGCCGCCAGGGGGGCCCAACGCGGATCCAAGAAACCCGCGCGGAGCGCCATAAGTTTATGTTTATGGCGCTTTTTCTTCTTCGACTTTCAACTCTGCGAGCTGGGGACTAACCTGCCTTCCGGCGAAGTTGTGGACACATTCTTGCCACCTCCATCTCAGTCGCCCGACTTGGCGCTCTTCGCGCCGCGCCAAGCGCGAACAGCTCGGGCGTCTTCGCACGCCCGCGTTGCCGCCTAGAGAGAGGGGCAGCGAACAGCGCGAACAACGAACAACGCGAGCATCCTCGCGACCCCGTGGAAGATCCGCTCGTGGGAAGCCCAAAAAGCTCTCTGTCGCTGCTCTCTCGCTGGCGCGCGACGCCCTCTTAGCCGCTAGAAGCGCACGGCCACCCCACAGCCAGCTCACGGTTGTCTCGAGATGCGCACGGGGAAAAGAGGGCGGGGAGGTTCCTGCAGTCCCTCCCCGCCCCCACCCTGTGCAGTCACCGCGCTATCTGAAGAACGCCCGATCGGGAACGAAGTGGCTTTTCTGGCCACGGCGAACCAAGGCCACGAACAATTCCCGCGACCCAGACCTGAATAGGACCTCGCGCGCGCTTCGCGCGAGCTCAGGTTCTAGCGCAGGCCAGGGCGTTGTCATGACAGTGGGCACATATCTCGATGCCTCGTGGAATGAACGCTTGCCTGTGCTGCGCTGTTTTGAGACCGGCCCCATCCAATGGAGGGCGGGTGGTTTTCAACATGTGGCTTTCTGTTGAGCTCAGCGCGCAGTCGTCATACAAGTTTGCAACAACTTCGATGATGAACAAAAAGGGACGTTTTCAAAATTTGACTCTCGCCGTAGCGCCGTGCACATCCGATTTGAAATGTTGCAATAGGGGCAGGCTTGCGGGCGGTTTCTTTTCAAAGTGGTGCCCTCGCCTTAGCTCCACACTCATTCGTCTTAATATTCAATAGTGCTAGAGAGCATGAAGCACCAATCGTCTGCCGCGCACATTCGGTTCAAGAAGTGTGCACCAGCGGGAAGGACGGAGGATTGTTATTTTCTGAGAGATGAGGTTGTATTCTGAAACTTCCATGAAGACGCTGAACTTCGACACATGGCGGCTCGAATCGAGAGCGGCCCCTTTTCGAAATGAAGCTCTCGTTTGAAGCCTCCTCGACATCATGGCCACGTATGTACAGTTGTGCAACAGTGGCCCAGATGGAGAGACATCATTCTCCGACAAGGGGATCTCGCTCCACACCTCCTCAAACTGCATGGCTCCAGTTCTTCGCACGCCCGACTATGCGCCCAAAGGGGTGCAACGCAACTCCTCTTCAAAACAGGGCCCTCGCCACAATGGCAGGCCCATGCGGCGCTGGTCCTCCGAGGGGGGCGCACCTTGTCGTAAAAAGGACGGCTGTATGCATGCGTGAGGAGGGGACTTGGGGGCGGGCGGGTGTATTGCAGCACCGCTGGTGGGTGCAAGGGCCAAAGCAGCCCGCTCCAAATCCCTGTGACTTCCACTCCGCCCGCGATCGGCGCTCGGCCCGCCTCGCGGTGAGTGCTTTTCTTCTTGTGGGCCCGCGCTGGCTCGCGCGCGCCCGCAAGCGAGCCTTTCGATGGGCAGCGCTCGCTGGCGCGGGTCGATGCCGTAACATGCTTATGGCTTAAAGCACCGCCCACAAAGACCTCAAACGACGCGCTGCCCAACCCTTACGGCCTCGGCTGCCGCCGCGGCCGCGGCGCCTCGCATGCATCTTAGGTTTACTCTGGTCCTCTGCCTCCCCCGCCCCCTGCCGATCACAATGAATCCTCGGACTCCTCCGCTGGTCCATCTTGATCACGCTTTCATCCAAGATGGATTTTTGACGGATCAGGAGCCCAACGCGGACCTCCAGAAAACGAAACTAACAAAATGAATAAAACATGTGTTCGAACCTCCTCCAACTCCTCTTCCTCCTCCTTCCTCCTCCCGTTGCTGGGGGGGCGGCGGCGCGGACATCCGCGCAGGCACTGTCACGCTGGCGTTCCCAGACGACGGTCCTCCATGCTCTTCTGGAGTTCCTGCATGCTGCGCTGCAACTCCAGCATGTGCTTCATCTGTTCATCGCTCTCCTTGCGCGCGCACCCTACTCCTCCCCCTGTTGCTGCTGCTGCTACTTCTCCTCTTGCTCCACTCACTGCTGCTCCTCCTTTTCTTTTGCCCCCAATCCCTTCTCTCATCTTCTCCCCCTATCCTCCAGCTTCCCCAACCCTCTTTCTTATCCGCCAGCGTACCGCTATGGACCGACTCGAGTGTCCTCAAGTCCCTTCGAGCTCCCAATCCTCAATATTGAGTGGTGTGAATGCTTGCTTAGGGGCCCGACCCCCGAGATGCAAGCGCTCTCGGGCGCTCCTGCGCGTTACTGGGCCGGATCGCATGGACGAGGCAAAAACGAGTGCGTCTGTTCAGAACTTTCGGCCCGGCAGGGGGGGAGCCCGAACAGGCTCCCCGGAGGGCACGTTGGCGAGGTGCGCCGAAAACCATTAGATAAACCCGACGTGTCGGTCGGGCCGGCTGGGCGTTTTACGAGGGATGAAAAACGACCCTACCCTGGGTTACAAGTGCGTGGTCTGTAAACCTCCTGGGAACCCCCAAAGCCTAGAGCCGCCAGGACGCGGCACATCACGCAGGGTTTACCCTGTCAGCGCACAGGAGTTTCAGCGCACAGCGCCTCGTAAACCAGGGTAGGGGCGTTTTTTCTGCCCTTGAACCTGAGACTTCCTCACGGATTCCCTCCAGGAGCTTGAGCTCAGGGTCTCTTGCCGACCATCGTGAAGTAGTTGGACGGGTATGCCGAAGTTTCGCCTGGTGGCGGCCGTGTGCGCCTCGTGGGCGCCCCGTGAACTGGGCGGGTGTGTGCAGTTGCCGCCTGGTGGGCGGCCACCAACTGTTGCTCCTCCTCCCTCCTCCCTCCAACCTCCTCGCTCCTCCCCCTCCTCCTGTTCTGTTCTGTTCTGGTGATATGAAAGCCCCGTCAATGGGGATCACCGCTGGAAGACATCTCAAACATTCGGGAGACACGCCTGGCGATTCGCCGGCGCAGGCCCGACCGCGCAATTCTTATTCGGACACGGCCGACAAAGAAACGCGGGGCGAACAAGGAAACGAAAAGCGAGAGAGCGAGGAGCCGAGGAGGGGAGGGGAGAGCAAGGGGAGGACGACGGACAGACCGGGCCGACAGACGGGGGGACGGGGGACGGAGAAAGAACACCAAGCAGGGGGAGGGAGGGACGGCGAGGCAATGACAACTGACGAGAACTACGTTGCTGCGAAAACGCTCTCTGCCTGCTTCCAACGGTCTCGGTCTTGGTCCCGCTGCATCCAGCCAGCTGCAATACGGATTGGATCCTCAGATTCGACTTCGCCGTAAAAAGATGCCAACTGGGATTCCCATCGCCCCCTCCTCCTCCCTCTCCTCCTCCCTCTCCTCCTCCTCCTCCTCCTCCGATTCCTCCTCCATTCTCTCCCTCTTAGGGTATGACGTCTTACCCAGCCCTGTTGTTCCACTGCATGCTCCTCCACATCCCTGATCAGGGCAACTCGCCTGAGCATCGTTTCTGGTTGGGCTGGGTGGGTCACGCGAAGCGTCTAGAATTGAAAGGCAATGGTATGTTCGGGAAGGGCTGACAGCTCGCCTATCCTCGAGCATGTGCTCTGAGCACTCGCAACCCTTGGGGGAGGAGGAATATGGAGGGATGTAGTAAGACGAAGAGGAAGACAGCGAGGATAATGAGGAGGAGGAGGAGGAAGAGGTAAAAGTCAATGACTAACCAGGTGGATGAGGGATCCGGGGAGGGGCAGCTCAAGGGGGCAAACGTCGAGAGTTGGCATCACAGCCGATATATCGGTGACGTGCCCCCGTTAGCAGATCCGCACGTCCCTGGGCGGGGTGGGGCTAATTTTATAGGGCCCCACTCGTTGATTAGTGGGCGACGGGTGCTGGCCGCGTCCCCACCTTAGCCCTCTCAACTACAGTAGGAGCTCGACCACAAGAAGCCTCCCACAAGAAACCCAACCCTGAGACCCCATGACATCCACCCATTTTTGGTGTGGGAACGTCACGCCTTCCATTGCAAAACCATCGAAACCCAGGGCACCCTGGAGGCGAGCAGGATGTTTCTTGGCATGGGTCTCCACTGCAACCTTGCCTCTGAGATGGGGAGGAGGGGGAGGAGGAGGAGGAGGATGAGGAGGATGAGGAGGAGGAGGAAGAGAAGGGGGAGGAGGAGGAGGAGGAGGAGGAGGAGGAGGAGGAGGAGGAGGAGGAGGAGGAGGAGGAGGACGAGGAGGACGAGGACGATGACCAGGAGGGAGGGGGAGGATGAGGAGGAGGAGGCGTGCCCCTCTCCTTGTGCACAGCATCCAGGCTGCTCTCCAGCGCAGCCAGCTCCAGTCTGCGGTCCGTCTCGCCCTCGGACTTCACCTTCGCGCCGCCGTCCACCTTCACCCTCGCGTCCTCGGGAAGGTCGGCGGCGAGCGAGGGCGGGAAGTGAGAAGGAGAAGGCCCTCTCAAGAGGCGGCGGGACTTCTCAGATGCCCTCGCGCCTTCTGAGAGAAATTTTCGGGGTCTTCTCGGGGAAGGGTTGGAACACTTCTCAGAAGGCCGGGGGACTTCCGAGCCTTCTGAGAAGGCCCGCCCCTTCTCACTCCCCCCTCCCTCTGAGGGGCAACGATCGGGGGGGACTGGCAAAGGGGGGGATGCATCGACCTGGACTCGGCGATACATCGCCGATAGATCGGCGATAGGCCCCCGATAGTGAATCTGAACCTTCCTGGGCAGGTTGGTGCTATCGGGCCCCTATCGCAGATCTATGGGCAATTAGAGGTCGATGCACCCCCCCGTATGCCTATCCCTCTATAATTTTCTCTTATGGGGCAGGCTCGCAGGGGTGCCGGGGACTGGGGCGGGAGCAAGGGCCTTGATGGAAGAAAAGCGAGGGCACGTCTCAGACTGGGGAGGAGGAGGAGGAGGAGGAGGAGGAGGAGGAGGAGGAGG
>CAUYUJ010000359.1:218132-263269 GCA_963575745.1 Prorocentrum cordatum | reverse complement strand
CGCCCCGGCACTCCCACCCCATGGAGCCTCTGTTATTGGGACCTCCCACCCCACCATTTCTTCCCCAAAACCGACCGACACCCCCCACCACGTCTCCCACCACGCCCCGGCACTCGCACCCCATAGAGCCTTTGTTTTTGGGACCCCCCACCCCACCATTTCTCGCCAAACACCGACCGACACCCCCCACCACGCCCTTCACCACGCCCCGGCACTCCCACCCCATGGCCCTTTTGTTTTGGGAACCCCCCACCCCACCATTTCTCGCCCAAAACCGACCGACACCCCCCACCACGCCCCCCACCACGCCCCGGCACTCCCACCCCATGTAGACTCTGTTTTTTGGGACTCCCACCCCACCATTCCTTGCCCAAAACCGACCGACATCCCCCACCACGCCCCCCACCACGCCCCGGCACTCCCACCCCATGGAGCTTCTGTTTTTGGGGCCCCCCACCCCACCGATGTCCTCCGTCCTTCCTCTTTTCCCTTTCCTCGTCCTCCCATGCCCCTTCCAGGTGCGCCCCTTTTTCAGGCCGGACACTAAAAAGCCTCCTTTCCTCTTGTGCTCGCCGCGCACAGCTCCCGCGCTGCCTTGGCATAACCACTACTTCACTTTCTGCCTCTTCCCGACCATGGCATAATTACGTTCCGCGATTTCTTTATCCTTGCATTCTTCGTCCTCGCCACATGCGTTGCACCGTTGCAGCCCATTTGATTTTTTCGTCGCCCGCTTGGCCAACCAGCGGCCGAATTCAATCTTCGGGAACACGCCCTTGCAGGCTACGCATTTCCAACATCCGCGTTGCACTCTCGCTCTCTCGGTGCAACGCATGCACTTCCGGTCCTGATCAGCCACGTTGGCCCACATGCGACCCGAAAAGAACTCGCGTGGTTGACATTTCCCGCACTCCACGCAAACTTTGGCATTCTTCCGCCCTTCCGTCAGCCGGTTTGCATTTGCAGCTTCGATGCAACGCATGCACTTGCGGTCCTGAGCAGCCACGTCGCCCCACATGCGAGCAGAAAAGAACTCGCGCCGCTGAGACTTCCCACACTCCGCGCAAATCTTCGAACACTTCCTAGATTGTGCGTTCCGCTCTGCAGCCTCGGTGTCGACGCACGCGGTACACACTACCGACGCTCTGTCCGTGTGGTCCAACTGGTACCTGGAAAACTCTGTCTTGTTCTTCGACTTCCCGCACTTTGAGCATGCGACCGTTTTTTCAGCCTCCGCCCGCGCCTTCTCCTCCTTTCGCAGCAACTTCACACACGCCTTGCATGTGGGTTCGTCGTTGACCCGTTCCGCTTTAGAAAACTCACGCGGCAGCTTCTGGTGGCCACAGCGCGAACACTTCAGGTGCTTCTTCAGCTCCTCGCACTCCAGGCACATTCCCCCTTTACATCGGGAGTTTCCTGCCTTGTCCCACTGAAACTCCGCGAACGCTGCCTCGTACTTCCGCTCGTCGCACACATAACACATTCGCCTCTCGGGGCAGTCCACGCAACGCCGTGACGTCAACTTCGAGCTGTGGTGCTGGGAAGCGTGGAAAGCGCTCTCGCCCTTCCAATAAAAGCACTCCATGCACTGCCACGGCGTACCAATGCTCTTTTTGCCTTCCAAGCACACCGTGCACACGCGGAGTCCGTCGTCCCGGCTCCACTGCCCGCGCGCATACTGGTTCTTGTACTTCACCGACGAGCACACCGCGCACCTCCCTGCAGGCATGAACTCCTTCTCGATTGCATTCCAATCGATGGGGTCATTGGGATCGCCCCGCAAGAGCTGCAAAAGGTATCCGGGCCCCTTCCGCTCCTTCTGAGTGCACGGCTCGCGGTCGAAAGACCGGAAAATCAACATGTCCTCGCGGCGACGCACGCGCGTCAGAGCCACATAACTCGACAACGGCGACGTTCCCCCGCCAATCCTCAGAACCACGATGACGCCTTGCTTAAAAGTCTGGCCCTGTGCTGAGTGGGCCGTGACTCCAAACGCTGGGGCCAAGGGGAACTGCCGCCGCTTCACTTTCAGACGCGGGCACGGCCGGCCCTTGTCCACGAACCAATCTTTTTTTTGCGGAGTTACTGGGTGCAGGCCCGGCGTGGTCAGCCCCTTTATCGTCCACACGCACGGTTTTGCGTTCCCTGCCTCATCGAGACCCTCATCGAATTGGACAAATATCACTTTCGGCGTCTTCTGCAAGATAGTCTCCCCTCCCCGGGAGACGCGCCCTGTTCTTTCGTCGCCATCACATACCCATGAGTGCACGGTCCCCACGCGTCCGCGAAGCAGGTACTTGTCTTCGCTGCGGTCGATGTGATCGGTGAGGGCCACAGGCAGTCCCTCCGCGATCGGCAAAAAACCATGCAGGTCTCCGCTCTCTTTGTCGTGGCGTTGCAGCCAGGCCATCTTTTGGTGTGGCAGATCTGGCCGCTCGCGCAGAGCATCTGGCGTCGGAGTGTCGCGCGCAGGGACATACACCATCGGCTTCCGGTGCAGTCGGGCATATTGCGACGCTCGGAGTTTGTTCACCTCATACTTGACGTCGTTATTCGGGAACACTCCGGGGGCGCGCCGAAACTTCTCCGTGTGTATGCGCGGGTCATCTGGTCCTGTGATGACGAGACAGCGCCGTGCGCGCTCATCCTTGCACGCCCCACATTCCTTTTTGCGGATTTCCGCCGGGGTCACTGCTGAGCGCCGACGGCGTGTTCCGACAGCTTCCCTGTGCGGGCCCTCTGCGCTGACACACAAGGCCCTACATTCTCGGTTCCCACACCCAACATCACCATGGAGCCAACTCCCTGGGACACTAGTAGCCTTCCCGTGCAAAAATGAATGTGTGTCTTCCGTGAGCTCTCCTTTGCGGAACTCCTCTTGCACGGATTTCAGCCAGGAATCGTCGCAGCGCTCGCACTCCACTAGCTCCGTTACTCCCTGCACGCCCCCCTCACTTCCCCCCCACAGGAGACTTTGCCCGTGTAGTACTGGCGGGAGCGACATGTACTTTCGAGCCTCCGCGATGCGCTCTGTTGGGACGTCTGCAAGGAACCCTCCGTCCGGTGGGGCCAGTTGCCAAAAATCTCCGCTCATCACGACGTTCAGACCGCCGAAGGGTCGCGTCTCTCCACCTTCCCCGCGCTTCTGTGTGCCAACGTCCCGAATAACGCTGCGAAGCTTGTGATCTACTTCGGCGAGTAGCCGGGCGCTGACCATGCTGATCTCGTCGATGAACAACCACCTCCACTGCAGAACCCGCTTCGCTGTTTCGTACTGAAGTTTCACATATTCTCCCTTGTCGTCGCCACGTCTAACAGCGGGAATACCGCAGGCGTGATGCATGGTGTCTCCACCGAGCAGCTGGGCCATGACTGCCTGGAAGGCCGTGATCTGAAAATGGACGCCAATAGTCCACTGCATGATGTCTTCGAACAGCTCCTTCCGCAGAATCCGCAGCACGTGTGACTTCCCTGTGCCGGGTCCTCCGTGCATGCACCACCGCAGTGGTTCGCCCATTTCCGCTCCCCCTCGCGCTTCCCCATCCAGCTCTTGCATCACCCTCTCTGCTACATGCTTGACCATTTCGAACTGCTTCGCGTTGACAACGCGCCGGCCTGTGTTTCTGTCAGTCCTGAACTCAAGCTCCCTGAGCCACTCTACCACCTGGCCGCATGTCGCCCCTGCCTGCGCCTCCACCTTCCCACGCTCTTCTTCCGCCGCCACTCTGTCAGCCATTGATTTTTCCTTGCTCCGGGACGCCCTGGCTGCGTCCTGCACGGCCTCCAGATCACAGCTGATGGCTTTCGGCCACGCGTTCCGGATTTCCCCAAGCGACTTTTCACTGGGGCGCTGGCCCCACACTGCCTGGGCCACGGCCATGCCTGCTTTCGAGTTCTGGTAATGGGAACACCCACCCAGACCACCCTCCGGCCCAACGTCTTCTTCTCCACTACTGCTGTCACCGTCCCCGTCGTCACGCTTCCGACCACCGACGCGTGACTTCAGAGCCTCGTCTAGCTGGTCAAAGCCCACCTCCAATTCCTCGTCGCTCACGTCCTCATCACTCCGCGCGTCCCCATGCTCCGCATCCCTCGGGCGCACGCGATACACGCTGAGAAAATTGCCCACGTATCGCGCAGCCTCTTCTGACTGCACTCCGCCGTCTAGCCACGACACCATGGCCTCCTCCCACGTTTTTGAGCCTCGCCGCAGTCCGCCTGCGAAGACGACGTGATCGTCTGCCTCTGACTGTCGCAGCGTCCACGGGTGGAAATAAGACATGACTATCCGCGCGGATCGCTCAGCTTCTCCATGTCGGCTGCGAGGCACGGGAGCCCCGAAAAAGGTAGGCGCCAACGGCCTCTTGTTCCTGACAAGAACCCACGTGCGCCGCAGATGCCGGCATCCGTCAGTGTCTGGAAAGGCAACCCAATCCTTTCCTGCGTCGCCCTTCACCATGTAGTCCACTCCAGGCTCTAGCTCTGCTGCCTGCTCCTGGTTCCGACCCCACGCCTCCACTTTCTGCTTCCCTGTCGCCGTCAAGAACGCGTGGTGCCTGTCCCGATCGGCGTCAGCGCCCCTTAAATTGGTGGGGTAGGCCACGAGCACCGGCCTCCAATGCGTCACGAATTCGCACGGCGACAGGTGCCACAGGCCGTCCCGGTTCGGGCGAAGCCCGTACAACATAGCCACATCCCTGATTGTGACTTTCCGGCGCCTCGGGTTTCGCATGTCCACCTCCGCGAACTGCGCTTTGCGCCCTCCTGTTATGCTGTCGGAAAGCCTCTCAACCGTCTCGACGTACTCGCGCCCATAGAAACTTGTCGTCTCACAGGTCTTGATCGACTCTGCCGATGTCACATCGATTCCCAAGGAATACGCTCGAAGATTCGCACACGCAACCTGGCCGCGAACGATGCCCTTCCCGTAGGCGTCGCTCATGATGCGCGTCGACATCCGCTTCCCGACGTAGTTTGCGTTCTCCCCGCGCAGCTGTCGGCTGAGCTTCTCGATTCCTCGGGAGCACTCTCTGACTTCATGGAAGGCCATGGGCTGCCGCTTCGTACAATAATCGCACGCATACCCTGCCTGGGCGTCCTGAGCCACCTGGACCACCTTGATGATGGCCGCGTCGTTCTGCTTCTCCGCACACCCTTTACCGCACGTGCAGCTCTCGTGTGTGATCGGCAACCTGTACGGTAGCTGCACGTCCGAGTTGAAACGCTGCGCGGCAAGCATGCATGGATGTGTCCCATTCAGACTCTCATGGTTCATGGGCCCATGCAAACTCCCTACGCGGTTCCGCCTGCCTGCCTTCGGCATATCCAGCTGCGTCGCCAGCCCTGGGCAGATCACGACTGCATGGTCGATGAGCTGCGCCGTTCGTGGAAAATCGGCCTTGCAGAGTTTCTGGTTGTCCTTCCGACGGCACGCTGGCAAGGGCACCCTCTCCCCCGTTTCTGGGTTCTCCAGATGCACGTGATTCTGCTTCCGCTCCTGAAGGTACTGCACATCCTTGTCAAGGTAGTCTCGTTCCCACGCACACGCCTCCTCTGCCTCGCCCACCTGCGGCACTCTCTGCCCTGCCCTGCGAGTCTGATACGTCGGACGGCACACCAGCCCACATTCCGTCTTGTACTCCGGCCACGCGGCCTCCGCTTCTGCCAGATTCTTTTTCAGACCATCTTCGGTGATACGCGCTGAGTATTCCTGCCGGCAGACACGTCGCTTGTACTCCAACGATTCCTTGACGAACTTCCTCCCCCATCCGTCCGCTTTCTTCCGGACGAGCTCGAAGATTTGGTCCAGCGGCGTGTGTTGGTGTAGACACTGCACGAACACCACCTGACAGTGCGCATGGAGCGCGCCCGTCGACTTCTGTGCTTCGATGGAGACATAGCACGCGTCCACCCTGCCGAACACCCCACCTTCCGGCGCAGCGTTACTACCGAACAAGTCCTGGCACGGCGACATCCGCTCACTATGGTTGCATCGGGGGCAGTTCGGACACGTGCGCACGCCGAACAGGTGCCGCATCGTCGCATCCACGATCACACGAAAGCCTTCAACGCTCGCCATCGGATCCCGAGCGAGTATCTTCCTGCGCTCCGCCCACGTAGGCACTTGCGGCAATATCGCCGCCAGCGGTAGTTCCAGGCGCACGTCGTCCGTTCCTGGACCGACCTGCGGCCACTCCCGACTGCCAGCCGCCCGCGATGCACCTGCGTCGTTCTCCGCATTGTGGACGGGGTCACGACGACGCGTGCGCGACAACCGTACCATGATGAGATTGTGCCCTTCGTCGGGTGAGAAGGTCACGAAAATCGGTACACCATACCGTACGCGGAGCGCGTTGGTTTGGAACCGCATGACCCGCCGCGTCTCCTGCGTCCCTGGTAGTCGTCGAGACGTGTGCTCGATGTTCGCGAGCAACTTGTGGGCAGCTCTGCCGAGTCCGGGGACGTAGCGAACTTTCGTCATGTCTCCCATGACTTTCTGCTTCTTACCGTTCACGTCCTGGTATTTCCCCGCCAATGCACGGTAGATCTGCTGCGCCCCTACGCTGATCTCCTCGGGAGTGATCTGCGCGTCTACGTCCTTAGGGTTCGCGGAGACATACGTAAACCACGTCTTGCTAAGGTTTACCGCCGAACGAAATACCAAGTTCCACGAGACGAACCCGAAATGCCAATCGCGCGACAACTGGCTCTCTACGCGACGACTCATGATGCGAACCCATAGCGGCAGTTCCACCCGCGGTGCCTCTTCCGAACGCCGATGCCGCGGACGCTTCAGGAAAGCTGGCATGTCGGGCATGCCTGTACAATACTTGAAAATGAACGCAAACGCCACGCCGAAATACCACGGTTCGAATTGATCCATCATGGTGTTCCCCGTACAGACCCGCAAACGATCCACTCCTTCGTTCCTCTCATGCGCCTCCGTCACCAATCGCACCTCTTCGCTCTCCTTCACATGCGCGACGTCGGGTTCTTCTCCTCCCCTGCCCCCGCGCGGGCGCTTCCCTCGGGGACCTTCACTCTCCGGCTCACTGTCGCTATCATCCGTGCGCTCGTTGGTTCCATCATGTTCGCATTCTGGCGACACCCTCTGTACAAAACTTCGTAAGGCTTCCACGCGTTGGGCATTGATATCCCCGTCATCGAAGCTGCTCTTCTCGAGAACCACGGCGTTGCCTTTCGTTGCTTCCAAGATCTCCGCCGCTTCGTGCAACCCATCCGGGCGCGGAACTGGCGTCGCCGCCTTCTGCATCTGGATCTTGTCCAGAGCGTTGTCTAAAGGCACCAAACGCATGATCTCGGGCGGCACCTCACCATCAGGAAGCTCCGCAGCCTTCTTTCGCACCTCTTCCATGCAAACGTGTTGATACGCTCGGTGCCCTCGCATTTTCGCCCCTTCGATCAACTTCACGACTACATCCCGACGGACTAACGCCTGATGTACGAACTTCCCCATGCTCGCTACCGCATCGTCGTCACCTCCGGACTTCAATATCACCGACACTATGTCTGCCAGTTCGACGCCTGTCCGCGGCAACGACGGCGGCCTTGCCTTCGACGCCCCTTCCTCCAAGGCGGTCAGCTGCGCGAGCACGTCCGTCCACGGCATCGGGAAGGACGTCGCGTTTCCGCGAGCAGCCATCCGACTACTCCCCCTCAGTTTATCTTTTCACATGCTTTGCCGCCCCTCTCGCTCGCACCGCTGCTGGTCCTACGTCTACGGGCAGCCTAGTGGTATCATTTCCATGCCTTCCGTGTCAAAGTCCCGGTATTCTCGTCACGCGCGACATCGATGGCGTCCACGGAGAAAACCAAGTCCGGCGTTTTCTTCTGGCACTTGCCACTGCACTGAAAGGCCTGGCAACTACGTACCGTGACACCGACTGCAATGCGCTCTGAGCATACGACCTTACTCTTCCTCGTGAAGTGTTCGCTCTCTTGTTTGGCGCTTATGTGCTGCTGCCGAGCGAAAACTCCTTCTTGCACGCTGCACACACGCGCAACGCTTCAACAGTTTGGACTCATCGGCCAAATCTTTCGCGGTGATGCTCCGCATGCCACCGCTTCCGCACACCACTCTTGCTCAATTATTCGTTCGGTGCCCCCCATTTGGTTGCGACCCTAATGGCCAACCTCCCAGCGGACACCCCGCCACCGGCCCCCAAGACCCACAGTGAAGACCCCACCTCGCGCAAAAAAAACGCTCCAACACGCACGAGATCGCATCCAGACAACAAGCGGCCCCCGAACCAAAGAACCCACAACGACTGCATTGGGGTCGGCGGCAGAGGCGGCAGCCTTTAGATTACAAGAACTTGTACTGATTGCGGATCGTGCCCCATTGAAGACAAGCATCTGAGAATGCTCAACCGTGTCAAA
Source organism: Prorocentrum cordatum (assembly GCA_963575745.1). Lineage (NCBI taxonomy): Eukaryota > Dinophyceae > Prorocentrales > Prorocentraceae > Prorocentrum > Prorocentrum cordatum. Next base: position 254,869 of record CAUYUJ010000359.1, on the reverse strand, counting down.
ACAGCGCCCCTGGGATTTCAACGCTGCGAATCAACGTGAATGTTGCGTCCTGACATTCCTCAATCGTGCCAGGACGCCGTCCCTGGGACTTCAACACAGCGAGTCAATTCAACTGTTGCGTCCTGGCTGTCCTACGTCGCACCAGAGCACCATTCTGGCGACTCCAACTATTCGAACCCTTGCGGCGGTTGTAACACTTGAGACGCCTGCTCGTGGCGCTCAAGCGAGGGCAGCAGCTGGGAAAATAATCGCCCTAAATGCATCCTGCCTTGAAGCTGCCGCAACTATTCAAAACGAATGTCCGCGGCAGCAAGCCAAGAGCCACAGTTTGAAAAAGAGCCGTCCTTTACCTTTACAGCTATTGCAAACTTTTTAAGACGAGTGTGCGCGGCGCTGAGGCGGTAGTGAAAACGACCCCCTCATCATCCTTGAAGCTGCTGCAAGCTGTTAAGACGAATGCACGCGGCGATGAGGGGAGAGCCACATATTGAAAACCACCCGCCCTCCATCCGCCAAACTCTTTGAAACTTCAAGCCTAAGGGTCATAAACAGCTCGGAATGCGCGACATGCCTGGTCCGCCCAAATTGCAGACAGTGGGGGTGCGACAGGGAGGGGCGATCTAGAAGAAAAAGGAATGATGGAGGAGGAGGAAGAGGAAGAGGAGAAAGAGGAGGAGGAGGAGGAAGAAGAAGAAGAAGAAAGGAGGAGGAGGAGGAGGAGGAGGCGGAGGAGCAGGAGAAGGGGGAGGGGGAGGAGGAAGGGAAGGACAAGGAGGAGGAGGACGAGGAGGAGGCGGAGGAGGGCGAGGATGGACGAGGAGGAGGAGGAGGAGGAGCAGGACGAGGAGGACGAGGATGGACCAGAAGGAGGAGGACGACGAGGAGGAGGGCGCCTCGTCCTCCAGATCACCGCCAGCGACCGCCGCACGCTCCCCGCGCGGCATGCGCGCCGGCGCGGCCGCCAAGCGTGGGCCCCACTTCTTCCGAAGGGCCTCCCCGACCACGGCCTCCTCCGCGGCCTCTCGGCGGCGCGAGGGAGGGGGGGAAGGACGGGCCTGTTTCCACCACCACCACCACCACCATAGGTAGGAGAGGGAGGGGGTCCTGCTCCTCCTCCTCCTCCTCCTCCTCTCCTCTCCTCCTCCTCCTCCTCCTCCTCCTCCTCTACTCCTCTTTCTTCCTCCCCACCACCCTCCCCCTCCTCTCCCCCCCCCTCCCCCTCCCTCCTCCTCCTCCTCCTCCTCCTCCTCCTTCCTCCTCCTCCTCCTCCTCCTCCTCCTCCTCCTCCTCCTCCTCCCTCCTCCTCCTCTCCTCCTCCTCCTCCTCCTCCTCCTCCTCCTCCTCCTCCTCCTCCTCCTTCCCCCCTCCAACTTATGGTGGTGGTGGTGGTGGTGGAAAACAAGCCCATCAGGGAAGATTCGGGTTCGCGAGCGAGCGAGTCGAGGGGGGAGGTCGAAGGGGGGGGGAGGAGTTTCGGGTTCGATGTTTTTCTTACGTTTTCGTAGGTTTTCGGTTGTTTCGGGCCTCGGGATGCTCGCCAGCAGCTGCGCTTCGCCGAGGGCGTTCCAGGGGTACCCGGATCGTCCCGAACGGCTGCCGGAGATCCGAGGTATGACTCAAAAACCAAGTTCGGCGGCGAGAGAGGGGGGGAAGTGAGAAAGGAAGAAGGTCTTCTTGTTGGACGCCCGAAATGGGTACGGAAAAAAATGGCCCGACGACAAGTGCTGTCCAACACCGACAGCGGCCGCTGTTGGGCAGGCGGCTGTCTCCAGAGAATCACCCCCGCGGCGGCGCAAACAGCGAGTCCTGTGCGAAATCAACAGGAACCTCCTCCTCCTCCTCCATCTCCTCCTCATCCTCCTCCTCCTCCTCCTCCTCCTCCTCCTCCTCCTCCTCGTCCTCCTCCTCCTCCTCCTCCTCCTCGTCCTCCTCCTCCTCCTCCTCCTCCTCCTCCTCCTCCTCCTCCTCCTCCTCCTCCTGTAATAAGAATAAGAAAAAAAATAAGAGAAAAACATAAGAAGGAAAATTGAAAAGAAGAGGACAAAAAATTAAGGCATCGTACCCATTCTTTCCGTACCCACTTCGACCGTCCCGCTTCTCGGAGGGCGGGGGGACTCCTCAGAGGCCCTCGCGCCCTCGGAGGGGTCTCTGCCCGTCTCCGGGGAAGGCTCCGCAGACTTCTCGGGAAAGGCCTCCCGAGCCGGCCGGGAAAGCCCGCCCTGGGGCTCTGCTCACCCGGGCCAGTCCAGGTTCAGATTCCTCCTCCTCCTCCTCCTCCTCCTCCTCCTCCCTCCTCTTCCCTCCTCCTCCTCCTCCTCCTCCTCCTCCTCCTCTCCTCCTCCTCCTCCTCCTCCTCCTCCTCCTCCTTCTCCTGTGCCCCCTCCCAACTTATGGGGTGGTGGGTGGTTGTGGAAAACAGCCCCATCGGAAGACTTCGTGTTCGGGCGGTGGTGGGGAAAAAAAGGTCCCCGGGGAAAAAGCCGGGGTGGTTTCCCCCCCGAGGGGGGAGGTCGAAGGGGGGGGGGGAGGAGTTTCGGGTTCGATGTTTTTCTTACGTTTTCGTCGGTGTTCGGTAGTTTTCGGGCCTCGGGATGCTCGCCAGCAGCTGCGCTTCGCCGAGGGCGTTCCAGGGGTACCCGGATCGTCCCGAACGGCTGCCGGAGATCCGAGGTATGACTCAAAAACCAAGTTCGGCGGCGAGAGAGGGGGGGAAGTGAGAAAGGAAGAAGGTCTTCTTGTTGGACGCCCGAAATGGGTACGGAAAAAAATGGCCCGACGACAAGTGCTGTCCAACACCGACAGCGGCCGCTGTTGGGTGCAGGCGGCTGTCCTCCAGAGAATCACCCCCAGCGCGTGCAGTCAAACAGCGAGTCCTATGGCGAAATCAACAGGAACCTCCTCCTCCTCCTCCTCCTCCTCCTCTCCTCCTCCTCCTCCTCCTCCTCCTCCTCCCCCTCCTCCGCTCCTCCTCCTTCTCCTCCTCCTCCTGTAAGCATCCGTACCCATTCTTTCCGTACCCCTTCGACCGTCCCGCTCTCGGAGGGCGGGGGATCCCTCAGAGGCCCTCAGCGCCCTCGAGGGTCTCTGCCCTGTCTCCGGGGAAGCCTTCCGCAGACTTCTCGGAAAGGCTCCTCGCCCCCGGCCGGAAAGCCGCCCTGGGGCTCTGCCTCACACCGGGCCAGTCCCAGGTTTCAGATTCCTCCTTCCTCCTCCTCCTCCTCCTCCTCCTCCTCCTCCTCCTCCTCCTCCTCCTCCTCTTCCCTCCTTCCTCCTCCTGCTCCTCCTCCTCCTCGTCCCCTCCTCCCTCCTCCTCCTCCTCCTCCTCCTCCTCCTCCTCCTCCTCCTCCTCCTCCTCCTCTTCCTCCGCTTCCTCCTCTTCCTCCTTCTCCTCCTCCTCTGGGTCAGTCAGACCTCGCGGGATCTTGCAGGAACCTGCAGGATCCTGCACTCGAGCCTGGGTCCCAGACCCCCGGCGTCATGATTTTGTTCACAACGTCGACCCCCAGAGGGCTGGACCCCCTCCCCAGGACCGGTGTTTCATCCTGAGACGGTCCCGAGGCCCAGGAAGGGCCCCTGGAGGCCGAAAGTAGCGAAAAACCTCTCGTCGTGATTGTTTCACATGGCGAGGAGGCCTGGGATATCTGCAGGATCATGTGCAAGCTCCTGGCGCTCGGACTGGCCCCCGCTTGCGCTGACCCCCGTCCCTTGCGCGCCCCGACCGCCCCTCCTCGCGTGCCCCCCCGCTGGGCTCGTCGCCGAGCCTGGGGGCGTCGAGCTCGGCACAGGTGGCGGCCGAGAGGGGGGTGTCCACGGGAAGGGGGCACGAGTCACGGCCGGCAGCGTGCGCGCGGCCCAGGGGGGGGCCAGGGGCGCAGGGAGAGAAGAGAAGGCGCCATGAGGTCTGAGGAAGCATCGAGGCCCCGGCCGTGAGATCCACCCACCCCCCGCAGTCCCTAGTCACCACCACCACCCCTTTGCCGCCCCCGAGCATCCCTCGGGGATGGACAGACCCCCCTTTAGTAAAACGTGGTTTAGTGAAAACGACCTGAGGCCCAAACCTGGCGGGCGCAAGCCTGGAAAATAACGGCCACGGCGCCATCTCGAGAACCGAAAACGGACAATTCACTAATCGACGTGTCACTCTTGGGGGTTCTGTCCACCCCCGAATCCCCTGGCCAGGCCCACCCTGGGCCCTCGGGAGCGGTGCGTGCGCACACGCCGCCTCCCCCCGCCTGGGCCGAGGGGCGGCGCGCGCGCCGCTCCCGGGGCGGCGGATGCTGGAGGCAGGCGGCGGGTCCGAGCTGGACGCGGCCGTGGAGCATCGATCAGAAGGGAACGAACGATACAATTGAAGAGGAACTGGGACACACAAATAAATACACACAAATAAAAAGATTCCCCATATTTCCCCATATTTTCTGGGTTCCTGTCTTCCCCCCCACCTCCCATATTTTCCCATATTTTCTGGGAATCGCCGATTAATTGTGTCTGTGTGTTTTTTCCCCTCCTGAACCATAGGCATGAAAGACTCGGCGGTCCGCGCAGACTTCTCGGACCCGCGCTGGCCGTGGCCCCCCCTGGGCGGCGCCTCCGGCGCCGCACCTGGCGCGCTCCGCGCGCCAGGGAGGGGGGTCCGGCGCCGATCCGAGAAAGCCGCGCGGACCTCCGAGCTTTTATGTTTATGTCATTGTTCGTTTCCCTAGATCATAAAAGGGGCCCAAGGACACACACATCAATGCACAAATTCCCATATTCCCCACAGTTATCCATGTTTTCGGGGTTTCATCATCTCCCCCACTTCCGCTCAAAAATCAATCCCCCGATCCATCCGCTCAAAAATCAGGCCCGAACACGGCCCTCGGAGGACGAGAAGGACAAGAGGCCATCTCGAACCCAGACCCTGGAAATTCCTCCCCCTTTCCTGCTGGCTGGAACCAGTGCTGAGCCACCTCCAGCCCGAGCCGACTCCAAGCAAAGAAAGGCCTCCTAGAAGACGGTGTCCGAGTAGATGGAGTTGGACGATCGCGCCGCCTCGGCGATGCATCGGCACCGTCGTCGTGGAGAAATCGGGCCCCACATCGAGCCGAATCGCCGAGGCATTGGCGACGGGGCGCGATCTACTCGGTCCCCATCTGTCGAGCAGGGGATCGGCCACAGAATTGATTCACCCCAGAACTGACTTTCTCGCCGAGTCCGACGTGAACAGATTCGCAGACCTACGATCAGGAGGGGAAGAAACACACAGACAGAAATGAAACGTCGATGCCCCAGAGCATCTGGGAAAACAGGGGCAGTGGGGGGGAGGACGGAAACACCCAGAACACGGGGGAAAACATGGGGCACATGCTGGTTCGTGTGTGAGCTTCTTGGCGTGCCCCAGGGCCCCCGTCCCCTGCGAATATACGCTCTGCACGCCCTCCTCCCGGGCCCGACGGACCGGGCCGAGACGGTGGGACGACTCCGCTCTCCGCCGCCGCTCCCCTGCTCGAAAAAATTCCGGGGCGAGGCCCGCGGGCGCCTCCTGTGAAGGGGCCCCAAGACACACAAATAAACAAGTGGCACGTGTGCCATAGCCCTTGCACAAAAAGGAATGGGGAGGAGGAGGAGGATGAGGATGAGGATGAGGATGAGGAGGAGGAGGAGGAGGAGGAGGAGGAGGAGGAGGAGGAGGAGGACTGGACTGGACTGGACGATCTGCGCATGGTCTATCTCTGGAGTCAAGAGCTCAAAGGGCGACCGCAGGGCGCTGCTGAGACGTTATGCTCATAGCGTTGTCAAACTTCCGAGGGACCCCCTCCCGAACGACTCGGGGACACCTCGATCGGAGAACGGCACAGGGTCGAGAAACCTGCACTCGTCTACGCGTAGACGGACAAAATTCGAGAGAGCTCTCTCACAGTGTGGAAGGACCAAGGGACGAAGGACAAACGAAACGAAGCAGGGGAGCAGAGGGAGGAGGAGAGAATCAAGATGCATATGCTTGAAACGTTGCTATTTCGTCTTATTCGAATAAGACGAAATCGTGGGCCAGGGAGAGGACAATCAGGTGCCTGCAGCACCTCCTCGTCGCCCTCGGCCTCTACCAGAACCCTTTCCTCGGCGTCCTTTGCTGGCGGAGCTGCGACCTGGATTCCACTCACCCCTGAATTGGATTCGACCGCGCTCAAGAACAGACCCACGGGGGATAGGAGGAGGAGGGAGGAGGAGGCTCAACGGGGACGAGGTGGGGGGGATTGGGTCCGTTCCCAAAATCAGCATTCGCTCGAGGCTCAGTCTCATTATGATTCACGCTCGCTTGTGGCGGGCCCCCCGGAGCATTTTCTCCAGGGAGTTCTGAGCGCGACGCTCTGGATTCGACCTGGGGGGGGGACCCATCTTCGCAACGCTCCCCAGACCGAGAAGAAGGGTAGATATCACAGCATTCATGGGAAGAAGCACTCCGTTGGGCCCGCTCGCCCAACTGTTTATGAAAAAAGTGTGCCTGACCATTTTCGGGGACCCCTCCTTCACGTAGGCCGTCTTGGCCCTCCAGTACTTGAAGAACTCCGCTACTACGACGATCGGCTGACCCTTGATCCACTCCAAGAGGCTCTGCAGGGCTTTGAGGCTGTCCGCCAGCTGAGGGTTCGACTGCAACGTCGCATGGTTGGCGATCGTGGTCAGGACGGCCATCGCCACGCACGCGCTGGGGGGCCCCATCTGGTGGTCGGGATTGCTCTGGGCCGTCTCGACGTACTTGGTTGCCGCTGCCACGGCTGGAGGGTTGATCGTGCACTCGCTCGGAATCAGGTGCGTCGTCAGGACCGAGCCTTCCAGTGCCCTCGTCCTCTGGGCCACATTCAGGTAGCCTTTCATCGCCGCCTGAGCAGTCTCGTCCTCGCTGTCGTCGTCGTCCAGCGCCACCGTCGGAGCGTCCTTCCTGGAGTCTGCCGCCTGAGAGGCACCTGCGGCGGCATGCCTGGGCTGCTTTTGCCTCTTTCCGAGTCCGCCACCTGAGAAGAAGTTCATCTGAGAGGGATCTGCCAACCTCTTCTTGGCGGTCTCGAGCTCCGTCGGGTCCATCGGAAGGTTCCAAGCCGCCATGGTTCGATGAGGCGTCAACTGCAAAAGAGAGAACAGCTTCAGAAATATCAACGTGTGAACGTATGTGTATCTGAAGTGCTGTAAGTGTCGGGTGATCTCGACCGCAAGCTGGACATTCAAATGAGCACGGTTCCACGATGGGATGATGCGCAGGGCTACGATCACAATGACATATCTAATTCTGGGAAAGTCGACGTACATGTTGCCGTGAAATAGCATGTGTTGAATGAGTAGACATGCACCATGGACACTGATTTGTTACTGTTAAGATTTGGGGTAAAGCTCGCTCTCCATGACTCCCCTCGCGACAAAATCTCATATGCGCATGCCGCCCCTGTTGTTCTGTGAATTCGAGCCCACAAATGGTCCCGTTATCCAGAGTCTCTTGGCAAATCCACGTTTTTGGGGCCGGTGGGGGATCAGGGTCGGGAGCGGCATTAGCATCGGCACCGCCTCCTCCTTCTCCTCCAACTGCAGCAGCAGCAGTAGCAGTAGGAACCCGTCGACGCCCAAACTCATCTATCATGTTCTCCCAGTAGAGCCCCCGAAGCCTCTGGAAATTGATCTTTTTGAACCTGGGGGCGAACTCCCCCTGGGAGATTTTTAAGTGGATGCCCCCCATGGCCTGCAAGAGCTCAGCACCACGATCCAAGAGTGTCAACATGTTTAGATCGTTCAACACCTGGAGAGCCCACGGGTTACCTTGAAACTGTCCTGCGGCATTGCGTACAAGGAGCCAGTCGCGGAAAGTGGGCTCAGCTTCGCCAGTCATCTAGCCGAACATAGCGGCGAGCAGCTGACGGTTGTCTGCGCGATGGTTCGCAAGTTACTGAAGCCATCGAAGACGGCGAATTCTTAATTCAAGCGGTGCGGGCACAAGTCCTAGACGTGTCCAGATCTTCTGAGTAGGCAGAGATACATGTTTGATACTACCATCGGGATTGTGGAACTTGGTTGCTGCATCACCTTTAAGTAATATTCGTCCCCATTGTAGGAGTAGACTGTCAATCATGTTGTAGTCGCTATTAATCAATATGAAAGCTTCTAACCCACTTAGCCCCGCAGCTTGAACTCTAGCTTGAAAGACAAGTAGGTGAATTCGACGTGGAACCCGATTCGTAAACCAGAAACGCCCCAGGGAGTACCAAGCCTTGCGCATGTTTTTTTGGATGTGCTGGCTTTGTTGCGCGGTTGTGCCATTGCCATGGTATTGGGCCCCAAGGTACGTAGCATGGGCGGCGATTCGACCAGGAAGCGACGAAGTTGGGTTCGTGAACTGCCTCGATTGCTGGTTGGCTCTTCCACCCACAAGCTTCGGAACCGTAACTTGCTTGCCTACATTCAGAGCGCCCCCAACTTGCTGTAAATAGCCTGCAAAACTCGTAGATGCTGCAGCGACTTTGGCTGAGAGGTCGGCTGCAGTCAAGCCCGTAATCTTGTGCGCCGTGTCATCCAGAAAAACAGTCGTGGCACGATTGACGGTGAATGTGTCGATGGCGTTGAGAGGGCTGGTGCACATGAGATCCTTGCCACCATCACATTCAGTGCGCTCAGCGGGCCATGGTTGGAGCACGGTGCGATCAAAGCTACGAATATACTTCACTGGAGCCGATTGATGTCCCTGGAGGACACCTTGACCGATTTGATAATGTACCATGCCATCTGCACAATCAAGAGAAACAATACAGTTATGGTTACAATGTTGGCCAACGAACAGATCATCAGGGTTCATGTGAATGGCGTCAGTGTCATCAAAAACATCAGTGTTGAGGCTGCCGAAGGCGTTCGTCTGGTCGTAGAAGATCGTGCAATGTGATTTTTGTAGCCTTTGGGGTCGCCAGGCAGGGATAAGTAGAATCTTGATGGCACTCTCCCGTCGACGATGGCGAAGGCCTCCATGAAGGTAGTCAGCACGTTGTCGTTCAGGGTGGCATTCATCAGCACGATGTCCAAGATGTTTAGAATAAGCCTTGCTAAAAGGGCACATCCGATGCACCAGCCTGAGTGATTTAAGCCCAGTAGCAGTGGTTGGTTTGGGCATGCAGCAGCCCCAGGAGCGATGCCAATCGAGAGGGAGGTGCGCGCTGCCACGCACATCCCACAGAATGCCTCGCACCCGTCGTGTGAGCCAGTTCATGGTGGGGAGAGACGCCTCAAACTGATCACGTTGGTCTTCGCTAAACTTCCGATGGTTACGATGAGTGGGGAGTAAGATCATACGAACCACTTCCAGCGGCAAACTCCATGGCGGGGTACTCTTGCGATATTGCATAGTAATAGGGGCACGTCTGATGCCGCGGAGGTCGGTCTCAGCTTCGTCTTTGAAGCCGGGTGAGTAGAACCGATAGCCTGTGCCAACATCATGTCTAGCCTCAGGGAGCCGAGAAACATCCACCATAGTAGCGCTCTGTCCGCCACAGTGTCCTGCTTGCCCTAAGAAATCACCCCACATCGCACATGTAGGTCGGTGACTGACTGGGTTGTTGAAGAAACGTCGTCCTTGGCCGACTGTAGTGCAAGCGAGTCGTCGACATAAACGGTGCACCAGGGACCATCGATGCTCCTTCCACGCATCATAAATCTGAGCCGCCAAGGACTCGGCGCGATGGTGACGATTTTGGTCCCGTTTAGCTTTGACGTCTTTGGTGGCGGCGAATAGTCTCTGCTGAAGACGACTGAGCTCCGAGAAAGCTTCAGGAACAGCAATGATGGGGGCAGCCGACGTGAGCTCAGCAAGCTGGGCACGAAGTTGGAATCGTTGTTTTAGTAGCGTTCTTTGCTCATCACGTGCAGCAGCATAGACAGCATCAGGTTCAGTGTAACGTGCAAAGCAGCCCAGGGCGATTTTACGGATATCCAAGACAAATTGCTCCCATGCTCGATCTGGTACTGCTTGGGCCTCAAGCTTAGACCATTCAGGGAACGTCCGAAAACATAGTTGCTCAACCTCCTCCAGGAAACGCTGCCTCCAAAACCCATCATAAGCCCCTTCGACGAGCCTGTCCATGTCCCAGAGTTCAGCCTTGGGGGCGCGGTTGTGCGGGAAGCTCAAGATGTATTTTACAGACACTTGCAGCGGCCAATGGTCCCAGCGGCGCACAATAGGCACCATTTGCAGTTGCCTCCCAAGACGCTCCAGGATGCGACAATCAGAAACCGAAGATAACCAACTTCGAGGAGCCCCAAAGTAATCGATTCTGGAACTAGTTGTTTTGTTATAGTACGTATCTTGACCACCCACGAAAGTGTTAATCAAACATAAGCCAAATTGCTCCATGAACTCTCGAATTCGCTTAAGACAATAATGCTCAGGTCGTGGAAAGAGTTCGCCTACTGGGTTGAACTCATCAGGGATATAGTCACTAGCTGGTACACCTGCATTATCATTCAAGTCACCTCCAAAAACGATGGAGCAGCGCGCGGGCTGCTCGGCGGCAGTGCTGATCATCCACTGCACAAGCTCGTCTACTGTCCGCTGATAGTTCAGCCGCTGCTTCGCGACGGTGGGCCTGGGCGGAAAGTAGACTGCGATGCACAAGAGATGAAATCGTCCAGAGCGTAGGGCAACAGCACCACCTCTACCCTGCAAGCGTTCGGGAGGAGAGTACACGTTCGATATGTGCGCGAGTCGAAACACGTCACGACGAAGCCGAATCTGGATACCCATATGAGCATTCGTGAGGGGTGATCGCCCATATCCCCAACTAAGGATATGCAACTTGGAGTCCGAGACCGAGACACAAACGTTGTCCGTCGGCTTTCTTCTCATACGGGTGCCCACTAAAAATTGAACGTCCTTCGAAGCAAATGCAACAGAAAACTCCTCATGTCGACCAGGTTGGACCAGAGAACAAACGTTATGGACCACGAAGTTCAGATCACGAGTCTCCATGGTGCTCCCACACCAACGTGCCGTACGGGGGTCCCTCAAACATGAGTGAGCGGCATGGCGCAGCAGGAAAGTATGTATAGTGGGGGAGGTTAGGCGTGTATGGTGCGGGGGGTGCTCGTGCAAGACGCCTAGGGGAGGAGGACGAGGAGGAGGAGGAGGAAGACGAGGAGAGGAGGAAAAGGAGGAACAGGAGGAACAGGAGGAAAAGGAGGAGGAGGAGGAGGAGGAGGGAGGAGGTGGAGGAGGAGGATGAGGAGGAACAGGAGGAGGAGGAGGAGGAGGAGGAGGAGGAGGAGGAGGAGGAGGAGCAGGAGGAAAAGAGGAGCAGGAGGAGGAGGAGAGGAAAAGAGGAGGAGGAGGAGCAGGAGGAGGAGGAGAGGAGAAGAGGAGGAGGAGGAGAGGAAAGGAGGAGGAGGAGAGGAAAAGAGGAGGAGGATGAGGAGCAGGAGGGAGAAGGAGGAGGAGCCCGTGCCCATCCTAAAGGAGCGTTGGCCACGGCGAGCCGCCGCCCCACGGGCCTCCGACCCGGAGGTGCGGGCGAGCAACCGGACCCTCTCCTGCGCCCAGAGTGGGCCTCACCTCCCTCTTCCTTCTGTCCCCTCGTCCTCCCCTCGAACCTCCTCCTCCTCCTCGCCTCATCCGCCTCCCACCCTTGTCTTGATAGGTAAAACTCATCCTGGTTGCCGGTGGGGCGGGCCGAGCGTTTCGCCTACAGGAGGGGCTCGACCACAAGAAACCTTCCACAAGAAACCCAATCCTGAGACCCCAGGACGTCCACTGATTTTGGGTGTGGGAGCGTCACGCTTCCCACAGCAAAACTATCGAAACCCAAGGAACCCAGGGCACCCTGGAGGCAAGCAGGGTGTTTACTGGCATGGGCGTTCACTGTATTGCCTGCGTTGACCCCAGACCCCCGACGTCGTGCTTTTTTCACCGCGTGGGCTCCCAAAGGTCTCGACCCATTCCCCAGGGCCGTTTTTTCTCGTCCTGCGTAGTTTTGGAGGTCCCAAGGCCTGGCGAGAGCCCCCGAAGAGGCCGAAACTGGCAAAACTGCCCCTGCCGTGTTTTTGTTTGTCGCTACGCAAAGGGAAATTGTTTTGAATATATCGGAGAACGCTCGTTTCCCGGGTGGGTGGGTGGAGCGTGTAACGGTAAGGCCTGGGCAGGCTGCGCTGCAATCGCCATCTTATGCGCGCCAGCACCAACATGTGGGGGGAGGTCCAAGCTCCCCCCGAACGTACGATCGCTGCGATGACCGCCAGGGGGGCTGACCCAGATAAGGACCGTTACGCGCCAGAGGGGGGACAAAAAACAACACTTTCAATCTCGGGGGTCTGGGTTGGCTGCGCAATTTGGCACTATTGAGGGCGCTATGCGCCGATACGCAATCAATCTTAGACGAGCGGCCCCCCCCCGCATGTGGGAACCCCGGATGTCTGGACACATCATCCCCAACGGCTCTTCGACGGTCCCGGGGCCTGGCGAAGGACCTCCAACGCCGAAAACAATCAAAACCCTCCCGTCGTGCTTTTTGTTTCGCTACGCGAAGTGGTCTGGACTGGCCGCGCTGTCCCTAGCAATTGTTTTCGGTCGCGATCGGTAGCGACCGATCGGCATTCCAAATCGGTCGCGACTGATTTTGACACAGATCGGTCGCGACCGACACCAGTAGTTGAAACAAAATAAGTATTGACCTATCTCGTCGGTCGCGTCCAGAGAAATCGGCGGAGGAGGAGGATGAGGAGGAGGCGGAGGACGAGTGGGAGGCGGAGGAGGAGGAGGAGGAGAAAGCTTTTGGCGCTCCGCGCGAATTTCTTGGATCGGCGCTGGGCCCCCCGCCTGGCGTGGCCTCTGGCGCCGCCCGTGGTGCGCAACCACGCGCCAGGGGTGGGGTCCAACGCCGAGCCAAAAGTTCCGCGCGGAGCTCAAACAATCCCACCAACCCTCTGGGCGACAGGTGGTCTAACGAGATTTCGCTCCCCTCTTCCACAACCCTTTTTTCCCCTTCGGGGAGGGGTTTACCCTTCCCCCTACCCCCTCCCCTGGACCTGGACGGGGGCTTCCGCGAGGGGTTGGAAGCTCCTTTTTCCTGCCATGGGGAGGGCCATTTGTTGTGCCACCCCTCGCGAAGATCGTGGCCCCCGAGTGGGGACGAATATGCAAGGAACCCCCTCTTTTGATTGATCGCATCCGAGATGGCCTTAACAGGGCCTTCAAGGTTCCCATGCGAGCCCTAAGAGGGCCTTAAGAAAACTTCAAAAAGGCTCCACGAAGGCCCCAAGACGGCCCCCAAAGTGTGTCGGAGGCTCCTTTTTTCGGCCATTGGGAGGGCCATTCTTTGCCACCCCTCGCGAGGATCGTGGCCCCCGAGGGGGGGGCGCAAACCGAGTACCCCTTTTGACCGACCGCCTCCAAAATTGCCTCAAGAGGCCCTCCGGAGCTCAGAGGACCTTAAAAGGGCTTAGATAGCGTCCCAAGATGCCCCAAAAGGCGTCCAAAAAACACCGGAGAGGCCCTCAAGAGGCCCCCGAGCGGCCTCCGGGGTGCCTCAGATAGCCCAAGATGGCCTTCAAGGTGGGTCGCGATAGCCCAAGCTAGCTTTAGATGGCTCCCAAGATGCTCCAACAGGTCCCAAGACCACTCCAAGACGGATCAAAACGGCCATGGAGCTTCCCCAAGATGCCGCCGAGATGCTCCAGAAACGAAGCGGAACCAATGATTCTGGCCTTCTCGCCTTTTTGCTTTCGATGGCTACGACATGCCCAAGAGGGCCCCAAGAGAGGCCCAAGAGAACCCCAAAACAGCCCCCAAAGCGACCAAGAGCGCTCCAAGACGGGCCCGCGAATCAATTCCAGGCACTCTCGAGAGGCGACGCTACTTGAAGGACCCTAGAGCGCCCCCAAAGCTCCCAAGAACGCCTCAGCAAGGCCCCAAGAGGCGCCAAGACGGCCCCAGAGACGCCCAAGACGCGAGGCCCCCGAATGAACCCCCAAAAGCCTCACGAGGATCCCCGCGGCACCCAGGACGCTCGAAGAGGGCCCTGGGCCCGCAAATATGCCCCCTAGACGCACCAAGAGCCTCGCACAAGCTTCCAAAACACATCCGAAGAGACTCTGAGAGGCAACTCGCCTGCGCGACGTTTTTGGATGGGCCGGTGGGGATACTTTTTGGTACGCGGACGCGCGAAGCGAGTCGAACGCCGGGCATGCGGCATGCAGGGTCAGGCTGTGCCACCGGCGCAAGGAAAAACAGAGATGCGAGCGACGCTAGGCTGGCGGGGATATTTTTTTCTGACGCGCGACCGCGAGCGGACGCCCGCGCGGCGTCACAAAGTCGTGCAGCAATGCGAGAAGTCGCTACGCCGAGCCGGCTACACGACACCGCGAACGGAGAAGGAGGGGGCGGAACAACGAAGATAGCGAAGAGAAATGAGCGCGAAGAGAGGAACGAGAGAAGACAAACGAAGATAACGACGGCGAGAAGGGGGCCGAGGGAACGGGAAGAAAAAAAAAAAACCGCAGCTCAGAAGAGGAACGAATGGGGGATCACCCTGATCTTGCTGTACTCCATGTGCTTGCCGTAAGTAGGCGACAGATGACTTCGAAACCAAACCAGTCATCGGATGCAGATGCCTCGTAATGACCAGGTGACTGCAGAGCCCAAGAGTGGAGACAACGGCAGCACGAGCAAGTGGAAGCCCGACAGCGCCCTCACTGAGGACCGAGTAGCAGTACCCACGGCCTTCCCCAGTGCCAGCGCGAGATCGACCGGGTGAGGGGGACCTACCGCCCCGCGTGCCCCAGGGGGAACACAGGGTCTGGAGGCGCCCGGCAGAGAAAGGCAGCTAACAGCCGCCAGGAACTCGATTAGCTTCAGGGGGAGGCGACTGACAGCCGCAGGAGGGTGGGTGTCCGCGCCAGTATCGCCAGTGACCAGCCCACGGCCCTGGGGGTGCAGCTAACAGCCGCGGTTGCTGAAGGGGACAAGTTTCGCCTGAGACATACCGGTGCCCAGCGGGGGTGCAGCTAGCAGCCTCAGAGTGATGGGAAATGGTTTCACCTGAGACATCCAGAAGCCCGGCAGGAGAGCAGCTGAGGCTGGTGGGGACACGCGAAGTGTTGAGAATTTTGGGGTTATGCAATTGTTTTTCGAATCCAGTGATCAGGGCCACCCGCGCCCTCCTCAATATCACCAGCACCAAGAGCATCAGCATCAACATCAACAACAACATCAACAACATCAGCATCATCATCAATCGCAGCATCATCGCAATCACCACCGTCATAAACATCAATGACATCTCTATCGGAATCAATATTACCAGCAACATCAACATCATAATCATGATCATCATCAACACCATAACCATTAGCACAATCATCAACATCGTCATCACCATAAGCATAATCATCAGCGAATGCATCATCATAACCATGATCATCACCATCACCATCAAAATCACCATCTCATCCACACCCTCTTCACTATCATCATCATCCGAACCATTATCATCATCAATACCCTCACCATCACCATCACCATCGCCATGATCATGACCATCACCATCGCCATCTTCATCATTATCATCCTCATCATCACCAGCATCATCATCGTCGTCGTCATCATCATCATCAACATCACCAACGACATCAACATTGTTATCGTCATCATGATCATCGCCAACATCACCATCACCACCACCATCATCATGATCAGCCGTTCCGTCATCATCCTCATCATCATCCTCATCATCCTCATCACCATTATTACTATCATCATCATGATCATGGTCATGATAATCATTCTCAACATCATCCTCATCACCACCATCATTTCCATTACAATCACCATGACCACCACCATCATCATCACCATCACCATCACCATCATCATCATCATCATCGTCACCGTCACAGTCACCGTCATCATCATCATCATCAGCATCAGCATCATCATCGTCATCATCCTCATCATACGCCTCATCATCATCATCATCATCAACAACAACATCTTAATCATCATCATCCTCATCGTCGTCGTCATCGTCATCGTCGTCGTCGTCCTCGTCATCATCGTGACTCGGGTCCCTCGCGTCCTCCTGCCTCGCAGCCATGCCGCCCTCCAGCTTTGGCCGCGGGGCCGAGGCCTGCCGCGCAGAGCGCGCGGCCGCCGCGGCACTGCTGGGCTCGTCGGCCAGCGCGGGGAGACCTCTGCGCTTCGCCGGCGCTGCTGGGCGCTGCTGGGCACTACTTGCCGCTGTTGGGCGCTATTGGTAAATCGGGCGTGTCCCTCTACAGGAGGAGTATTAATGATCCCGGCGAAGGACCCAACCATGTGCACTTGTGAATTCCACGTTGTGGGTACCGCTTTCGGTGGAGCTCCTTACGGGGCCACGACCCTCGTGAGGGGTGTTCCGAAATTTTGCTTGGGGACGCATGCGGGCCCTGCCGCTGGGGCCTTCGGTGGAGCTCTTTATGGGGCCACAGTCCTCGTGAGGGGCGTACCAAAATTATGGGCTTGGGGACGCATGCGGACCCTGTCGCTGGGGCCTTCGGTGGAGCTCCCTATGGGGCCACGATCCTCGTGAGGGGGTGTGCCGAAATGCGCGGGGGGACGCATGCGCGCCCTGCCGCTGGGGCCTTGGGTGGAGCTCCCTGTGGGGCCACGATCCTCGTGAGGGGTGTGCCGATGGGCGGGGGGGCGCATGCGGACCCTGTCGCTGAGGCCATTTTTTAATAGCTGTGTGCCAGGCTCGCGCGGCGCGAGCTCAGGTCAGAGCGGAACCGCCCAAAAGGCGGCCGCGGGGCACGGGCGGCAGGCGAAAGCCTGGGATCGGGGAGCAGCGTGGCAAAGGAGCGAACGGGCCAACGGGCCAACCCGCCGCCGCGCCGCCGTTCCCCATGTCAGTGAGCCTGCGCCTTCGGCTGCGTCTCTTTCGGCGGCAGCCCGATTTGGATCTTGTGGGCCTTCTCGAGGCGACGCTGCAAGCCTCGAGCGCTGTTGGCGAGCTTGCACTCCGCGTCTGGCAACTTACGGTGCTTGCCGCCGACCACGCGCGCGTAGCAATGGCACCTGGTGCAAATGCGGTGCCCGTTGACGGTGCCCAGCTGACGCCCGCCGCTGGCGACCACAGGGGCACCGGCGCCGTCGCCCGCGAACGACGCGGCGGCAGAGAGTCCAGGGGTGCTGTCGAGAGCCACCGACCGAGAGGGTTCGGGCGACCTCGAGCGACGGGCGAAAACGCGGCCGCGCTGCGACAGGACCCGGCTGCTGGACTGCAGGCCCTCGGCAGACGGCGACAAACCTGGGCCGCAGAGGTGTGCCGCAACATCGGCTGGAGCTGCTGGCTGCGCTGTGCGGCAGCCAGGACAGGGACCTCCTGAGGGGCTTCTGCAGCGGGGCCCGCCGGGGAACTGGGGGGGCGGCCTCAAGGCGCTCGCCGAGCTCCTCCCCTACCCCCCGCGGCTGCGCATCCCGCCTGCGCCGCGCAAGGCAGCGGCGCGATCCCCGCCCCTCGCGCCGACGGCGGCCCCCGAATGGGGGCCTGCGGCAATCGGAGGGCCCGCGGGCCTCTCGACAGCCGCTTCCCCGACCAAGCCAGAGCCGAAAGGGGCTTCTGCAGCGGGGCCCGCAGGGGGTCCAGGCTGGAGGTCCACAAAGCCAGCGGCTGCTGTGTCTGCGCGTGCCTCACTCAAAGATGGCGCCCCTTCTTTCCTCCTCGCTCGGGCGGCCACCCTCGCTCGAACTGGCCCCAGAGGCCGCGCAGGAAGGCGATCTTCTTCTTGGTCGTCTTGAGGGCCTTAGCGGTCTCCCTGGCTTCGTCGGCGCCGCTGCGCTGCTCGGACTCGCCAGCCGCCGCCGCGGCAATGAGCGCCGCCGCCGCCGTGGCCGCTGTCGCCAAGGCTGCCCTGGCAGGTCGCTTGCGCGAGGGCCCGCCAGAAAGGCGGGGCGCAGGGCTCCGGCGCGCGCGGCTTGGCCCAGAAGTGCGCCTTGACGTGTCACTGTTGGCCGTCTTGAGGCAGCGCGGGCAGTGGGCGCCACCGCGGGGGGCCGGGATCACCTCGTGGCTGGCGAGGAACAGCTGCGACTTCTTGCTGAGGTGCCCCGAAACCTTCTCGTTTGATATGTCCTCGCGACGATCCGCAGCGACGCGGCCAGCCGCGGAGACCCAATCGAAGGCTGCGACCAGCATAATTAGTCTGCCTCGCATAGATCACCAGCGAACTTAGCGCGCCGATCAGCTTCCAGGTTGCCGCGCCGCGTTCCGACAGTCGCCGGGCCCTCCAGCGCGTGCTGGACCGAGGCGTGCGCCTTGACCTTGACAACCTTGAGGCCCTGGTCGCCGAGGCCGCCGAACTCCTGGACGGCGTGCCAAACCCGAACCCACAGTTCGGCCCAGGCAGACTTGCTGCTCGCGGTGGCCTGCGGACCACGCTCGTTGATGCCTTTCGCCACGTACTCCGCGTCAAAATGAGCGACGACAGGTGGGGTCGCGTGCCTGGGCAGGATGAGGAGCGACAGCAGCTCGCCTCCATCGATGGATTGAAGGGCCCCAGCTAGCGGCGAGCCTAACGCTCGCGCGGTAGACCGAGGCCCAGGGTCAACCACCTCGCCTCCTTGGGGAAGAGCCACCGCCGCGCGAGCGGCGCAGCGCAAGCGACCCTCGTGCCGCCGTCGATGAAGGCCCCATCAGCGCACAAGTCAGGCTCGGCAAACGGCTCGTCGTAGCCCTTGAAACGCTGTGCGCGCGCCAGGATGTCGTCAGCGGGGGGCCCCCACTCCTTGAGCGGCTTTGGTAGCCAGAGCCTCTCCAGCAATGTGTGCGAATTTTGATGGGGTCGCCGTTGTCCAGGAACCGCTCCATCTCGGTGGGGGTTGTGAGATCGGGCCACGGCCCTTGGCATTCCAGATGTCGATGCCATGCCGCGCCCAGCTTGCCAGGGCGCAGCGAGCAGACAGACGGGCTGAGGCCAGCAGCCCACTGCCGCTCGTTGAGCCAGTGGCCGTCTACCAAGCATAACCCGGCATGCCCAGCTTCACTCGGCGTGAGCGAGCGCCGAGTCCGGGCGATATTGGTGGGTCCTCGACCCGTCGCAACCCACCGGCGCACCTGTGATGGAAAGACAACGCCTGCAGCATGGACATCATGATGCGTGGACTTAGCCAACTGGGCAAGTTGCCATCTCTCCGCGCTCCTCGTGACCACCTGCATGACGGTCCAGGGCGAGCTCGTCGCCGGGTTGAGCTGCTCGCCCGCATCTGTGAGCCAGCGGGTGAACGAGCCGAGCGTAAAGCCGATCATGCGGAGCGACATAGCAGCAGCACCTAGCGGCCCTCGCACATCACCCCAATGCTTGGCGACACGGACGTTCCACTCGAACGTGCCCTGCAGGGTGGTGTTCGGGATCCACTTCTCCCATGCTGCTTTGGACAGCATCATAACTGGCCCCAGGATCGCCGCGATGATCGGGTCGAGCGTCTTGGGCCCTGCCAGCGCCAGCGCGGCCGCGGCGTTCTTGCCAGCGGGGCGCTGCTCCACAGCGCGCAGCGTGATCGACCTCATCCTAGCCAGCTCGCTGTGGGTGAGGCCTGTGCAGTTGGCCCCGTGCATGGCCGAGGGGTGGGGCCCCGTGACCGTCGCCTTGGCCGCTGCCGTGCGCCCGCGCCGCAGGCCAGAGAAGCTCCTGACCTTGCCCCGGCGCAGCTCGACGCTGGCGAACCGCTGCTGCCTGGGCGCCCTGGCGGCGCGGAGCCCTTCCGCGCGATCGATGCCCAGGTTGCGTGCTTGTCGGGCGCCCTGCGCGCCAGCAGTCTTGAGCAGCTGTCTGCTCGCCTGCCTGTGCAGTCGGCCTGCGCTGGTCAGCACCTTCGGCATCTTGACTGCGACCTTGAGCTTGACCAGCGAAAGCTGGTCCGCGAGGATGCGAGTGGCGCCGACAGGGTCGTTCTGCACCCTCTGGGCGCCTCCCCGGTGTTGGGGGGCCAAACCGTCCACCGGGGTCGCAGGGGCAGCGGCCCCGAACCTAGCCACCATCTCGTCGGGCGGCTGTAAGAGCATGAGCTCCATGAACCCCGCGGCGAGCGCGTCGCCTGCCGGACCGTCTGGGGCACTTCCAACTCATGCGAGCAGCAGCCGTCAAGGTGGAGCACCTTGGGTGCGCGGTAGAGCGAGACCTGCAACTTGACCAAGGCGAAAATCCGCGCCTGATGGCTGCCTGAACCAGGCGCGCATGGGATACCTGCTCGAAAGCCATCCAGAGATCCAGCCGGATGCTGGCAGACGCCCAATCTTGATCAAGGTGAAGGTCGCCCATCATGGCGACCCGCTCGGACCGCGCCTGCTGCTGCCGCGCCGCTCTGTCGCGCGAGCGCCCTGAGCATGCCCGCTAGTACGGCCTGTCGTTGTCCTTGTCCCACTGCTGCGAGAGGGGCCCGCGCGGCCTGCCATGGGCCCTGACCGCGGTCGCCAACAAAACTATGGGCCGACATCCTCCGTCAGCCTTGGGAATGAACGCCATCTTTGTGGTGGGGCTGGGCCGGGCTGCCTACCCAGTCGTTGAAGTTGCGCCGGGCCTGCTCAAGGTCGGCCACGGCCATGGCCTCTGACCAGGAGACTGTGCTCAGGATCTCGAGCTGACCCATGGAGAAGTCCTGAGCTCCGCTGCCGACGACCCCGATCACGCCTTGCGGCTCGGAAAGGTTGGGCGGGGGCTTGTTGGACATGCGCTGGGGCGCCTCCAGGGCCCCCGTCCTGGAGAGCGGTTTGTCGATCTGTGCTGCATCTCGAAAGCAGACGGCGACCGATCTGCACCATGTCGCCGCTCTCGTGGCCCTCGGCAGCCTCGGGCGCGACGGGGCAGTCGCCGACGTGACCGCAAACCTGGGGCGATCCGATCTCCCGTGTACCTGTCGAAGTCGTAGATGAGCCCGCGCGCGTCGACAATGTTGGACTCCGCCTGCATGATGGAGACCTGCCGCATGCTGTCCAGGTCGGTGGCCTGAGCGAGCAAGTCGAGCGCTGCCTGCCATCCAAGGGCGCGGTTCCTGGCACGGCGGGCCATCCGCCGGGGCAGCGGAAGCCGCTTAGCCGAGCGCGCGACGGCGACGCCCCGGTGCTCGTCTGGCCCGAGCAGCCCGAGCGCGACGGGAACGTGCGGGCTGAGGTCGAGCCCGTGAATGACGCTGGCCTTGGCCGCTCAGAAGAGCCTGGGCACCACGCGGAAATCGATGATGTGGCCCGCGGGCCTGCGCGTGGGCTCCGCGGGGGCCACGGCGACCGCTTGGTCTGCCTCTGGCCAGCTCGACTCTGCTAAGACGGACGGCTCCATGTTGAAATCGCCGCAGACCGCGAAAGGCTTCTTGGCCGCTTGCAGGGCCCTGAGCACCTCGTGCAGCGCGTCGGCGTTGCTCCTGTTGAGCCCGACGCTGTCCCCCAAGTAGAGGTTGACCCAGGCAGTGCCACCTCGGCAAACGCCGTTGAAGTGGGAGATGATCGCGCGCCCAGGCACCGCCGCGGACGGCTTACCAAGCAGCTCGATGTGGCCCGAGCCCCAGGTGGCGAGGCACACTTTGGCCGAGCCCTCCGCTGCCCTGGCGCCCAGGTCCAGCCTTAATCGCTGGCGCTGCTTCCGAGGCCCATCCGAGCCGGCGGAACTGCCCTTTAACGTCGCGCGTCCGCTGGGCATCGAGGTGCGTCTCCAGGGCAGCGACGAAGTCGCTGTACCTGACCGTGGCCGCCCCCAAGAGCTGGGGGAAACGCGACCACGGGTTGCAAGTGACAGTGAGGCCGGCCTACCAGCGCCCCGCCTGTGCACCTGTCCTCTTGGGCAGCAAAGAAGAATGATTGCCGCCGGGCCCAGCGCCGCGTCCGCTGCCCACCAGAAGTATTGGTACGCTTGGCTGCCCTGATGGTGTCGAGCGCCTCCTGGAGCCGCTTCTTCTCGTTCTCGTCCGCAGCACTCCCAAGAACCCACCTGGGCCCTCGCCTGCCATGAACTTGTCGACGAAATCGTCCTCGGCCTCGCCCGAAGCAGCGTCCCCAGCTGCTCCAGCTGCAGCCCCGGCGGCTGGAGCGCCGTTGCCACCTGGCGGAGGCTCTGGTGCAGGAGGAGGTGCAGCTGCTGCTGCCAGCTCGTCGAAGAAGGCTGAGAGGCTTGCCAATACATACCTCAGCGCCCGACTTGCCCTCCGTGGGGATGGCCGCGACCTCCTCCTTGACCGAGCGGGGCGTCTCCTCGGCCGCGGTGGAGGCATAAAGCTTCGATGCTTGCTTGTTGGCCTCCTCGAACTCTGCCTTGCGCTCGGCGAAGGCCCGCTCGGACTCGGCCAGCGCCCCCAAAGCCTTGCGAGAGTTCTCGAGAAGGCGCTCCCGCTTGGCGCTGGTGTCAGCCACGGCCACCGACGCTGCATCCACCGCCAGGGGTAGCTTCCGAGCCTCCGAACCCAAGACACCAGCGCCTGCCTTTCGGCGGGACAGCTCGACCTAAACTCGGCTGCTCTTGGGGCGCCGGTCCTGGACGATGTTGTAGGGCTCCATGGCCATCGCTGCGCAGGCTGCGATCTTGTCGGCCGAGAGGGTGACCGCTGCGGGGTACGAGGGTCCTCCTCCGCCAGGCCCGAGCCTTTTGCCTTCACGACCATCCCGCCCACAGCCTTTGCTGCGTTGCCGCCTCCAGGGCGCGCCAGCCTTGCCGCTGCCCACGGACCACTTGCCGTCACCTGCTGCTGGAACGTTGAAGTCCTTCTGAAAGTCCTTGCAGCCGGCCTTGGGACAGAGTGACAAATGCTGGGGCGTATAGCCGCCGCAACACCCGCACTGCCAGCACTTCGGCGCCCTCGGGCAGATGGAAGCAGGTGAAGGCCAGGGTCGGGCCTGGCTTCACGAGAAACTGAATCGCGAGCTCGGGGAACAAAGCTATCCCGTTTTTGCCAGGAAGCTGACAGCCCCCCAAGCATGGAGTCTTGAGCCAAAATGGCTACGGAGTGCCGCTGGGGCCATCGGTGGAGCTCCTTATGTGGCCGCGATCCTCGTGAGGGGTGTGTCGAAATGGGCGGGGGGGCGCATGCTTCGGTGGAGCTCCCTATGGGGCCACGATCCTTGTGAGGGGTGCGCCGAAATGCGCGGGGGGACGCATGCGGACCCTGCCGCTGGGGCCTTTGGTGGAACTCCCTCTGGGGCCACGAACAGTCTGAGAGGTGTGCCAGAATGGGATGGGCATGCGGAGAGCGGAGGCCAGGGATTGGAGGCAGCGGGGGGGGAGGTGAGGTGATGCGGGGCGCTGTCTCTTCAAAACGAAGACCCAACACAACAGGATGGTTGGGGACCAAATTCTAAAGATACTCTCGGGACGATCCTGTTACTATCTTTGATTATATGTTTTGACTGTTTTCAGCTTTCCTCCCAAATCCGCCTGTAGGAGGACACGCCCGACCTAGCACTATTGGGCACTGTTCGAGGGCTGCTCGAAAACGTAGAGGCGGCCCGTACAATAAAGACGCACGGTAAGGATGTGAGGGCCTTGGAGGGCCACGTCGACACTTTGCGAGCGGGGCGCGGCCAGGAGGATGCACGGGTAACCTTGAAAAGCCGGTCATCATTCCTTTGCGGGTTGACTGCGCATTCAATCCAAGACGAGCAGAACCCTCGATGATTTACCATCTGATCGACGACGTGCTTCTGTTTCGATCCGGATTTCTTCGCCGATCCTGGCCCAGGGAGCCCGTGCCCAGGCCCCAAGGCATCAAAAACGGACTCGTGGAAGGGGTCGGGCCCCGTAGAGGGCGGGCATGGAGGAGTCGGGCCGGAAGCGCCGGCTCCGCGTGGGAGCCCCTGACCACACCGCCGTGCTTGCCATCGCTCGGTCGTCCATTCCTCGTGCATGTTCGCGGTTTTGTGCGTCCATTTCTTCGCACGATGAGCCAAAATGCTTCTCGATGGTCCTGGTTGCTGCCTCGTGCGTTGGATGGGTCCGACGGGGTTTCGCCACGTTGCCGCCCGTTGCCGCCTCGCGCGCTGGGTGAGCCTGAAAGATTTCGCCACGTTGATGCCCGTTGTCGCCTCGTTGCTGCTTCGTGCGCTGGGTGGGTCTGGAACAGCTTGGCCACGTTGCCGCCTTTTGCCGCCTCGTTGCCGCCTCGTGCTCTGGGTGGGTCTGGCGAGGTTTCGCCACGTTACCGCCCGTTGCCTCCTGGTTGCTTCCTCGTGCTCTGGGTGGGTCTGGCGAGGTTTCGCCACGTTGCCGCCCGTTGCCGCTTCATGTCGCTTTCTAAGTTGCACCGCGCCTCATCGCTTACAAATCCAGATTGCAATGCCTTAGTGTTTGTGGTCCGCGTTGGGTAACATTTGTTGCGGCATTTGTGGACCAGGATCGATATGTGATGGTCCTGGGGCCCGACATGGGGCAAAATCGCTATGTGAAGAAACTGCCACGCCAGTGTACTCAGGGTCGATGCGTCCCCCCCGATAATATCCCCAACGTTGCCCCTGACTGGTCCCGGATGTCGGGTCATAACCCGGCCCATTCGGGACGATTTGCGCACCCCTGGAGCGCCGTCGGCGAGGCGCTGATGTCGGAAAGCGCCCCGTGGCTAGAACACAACGGAGAAACGGCGAACACGTATGAAAAACCGGAACCTCGAATCCGTAACGCTACACCAAAACAGGGGTCAACAGTCGATCCCTGGACCTCTCATCGGTTGCGTTCTGGCCAGCATTTCGAAACGGATACAGACGTGGCCGCCAGGGCGCCCCAAGAGGACCAAACGCCTCCAGGAAGCGAACCTCGACCCTCGATCCTTGGAGCCTGTTCCCGTCGCTCTCGAACCCCCCCGCCCATATTCTTTGCCCCGCGGCTCTCTGGTGGTCGCTCGGGACGACACGCGCAGCCCCGAAACTAGGAGCCATAAGAAACACACAGCAATAAAGTTCACACAAAGGGCTTTGGCACCACCAGCGGTGCAACGCATGTGCGCACATGCCACTGGATCCCCAACGATCCGAACCAGGGTTGATGTACGGCCGTGCTCTAAGATGCAGTTGACATGTACGGTGTGGCGTCGCTGTCGGCGGCGACAAGATCCCAAGCTCCTCTACGAACAAACATTCCATGGTGATTTGGCACAACCAAACCACCGTGCAACGTCAGTTTGTTCATCCGTTGACAGCATCACGCGTCGCGGCAGCAGAAGGCAGTAGCGCGCGCGGGCATGCAGGGCCGGCGATGTGGCTGGCCAGCTGCCAGCGCAGCTGCGTCGCACTGCCAGGCGCCGCGGCCTTGTGTGTGTAGCGCTCGGCCCCGTGCGTTCCTCGAGGCGGGAAAGCAAGCTCTACACAAAAGAATCGCGCGTGCTCTTGTGGGGACGGCGAAAACGATCGTACACACAGGCAATTCTTTTGTGTGCGCCCGGCGTTGGCAGTGTAACCGGACCGCACACAAAAGAATTACACGATACTTCGTAGTATACAAAGGAATTGCAGCAACGCCCTTTGGGTTGCGCTCTTCGCGCGCGGTGACAGCTCCGAGCTGGAAAGGAAGGGGGGGCGGGACAAGGCAAAGCAGGGAAAGAGGAAAAGGAAGAGGAGGGCGAGAAAGAAGCAAAGAAAACAGACTTCTTGGGAATGAGACTCGCGCTCTTCTCCCAACCCCCTTTCCCACACCCCGTTGCGAGCGCGCGATGATTTGTTTTGGCCCGCGGGCAACGGACTGCCAGTTGCTGGTGAGCGGCCTTTCCACCCGTCGCGCGTTCCGAACAAATGCGACCAGCTAAATGCACTTGCCACGCAAACCGCCAGCTCCAAATACCGACGCCACCCCGATCCCCGCATCCGTGCCAGGCACCCTCTCAACCACGCCCCCTTCCGGCGTAAAACCAATACAACCCTTTTTGTGTTTATGTGTTTGTTTTTTTCCTGTTCTGAGGAACGCCCTCGACGAGGCGCGGCCGACGGGGAGCACCCTGGGCCTCGACAAATTCCCCGAACACTGTCTCGCACCTCGAGCCTGCCCGGCCCTGAACCCATCCCCCGCCCTAACGCTACCCTCGACCTCGAGGCCAATCCTGCAGCAGGGACCGGCGACGGTCCGGGCACTCCTACGGGCCCATCAGTTCTTAGAGCGAAAGGCTGTTCCAACAACCGAAACAGCGTTCTCAGAGCAGAGCGCCGATGCATCGAAGCAAGAGAGCCTCAACCAGAAATGCTCAAGGAACACCTAATGCCAACCACAAAAAGGTCATCCGAACAGTTTCTGGTGGGTCTATACGAGAAGGCTGGTACCACTAAGGGCTAGAACCACTGCGGGCAGAGTGGTTAGCGCACAACCAACCCGTATAACAAGGACGCTCGAAAAGGATGCAAGGGCCCTTGGAAGGTCATGTCGGCACCTTGCGAGTGGAGCGCGGCCAGCGAAAGCGGCCGAGGATGCGCCGACGGGGAAGGACGGAAGGGGCAACCTTGGAAAGCCGCTCATCCTTACTCTGCGGGTTGATTGTATAGAGGAAGAAACAACGGCACAAACATGCTCCGCGCGGATTTCTTGGATCTGCGCTGGGCACCCCTCCCTGGCGCGCGGAGCGCGCCAGGGGCGGCGATGGAGGCGCCGCTGCGTCATTATGTATATGGCGTCTGTATGGTGTTTTCTGCTTCGATTGCAAGGGAAGTTGCGCCCGCGCGGGCCTCTTCGAAAATTATCCTGGCGAGGGACCCAACCATGTGAAGTTGTGAGTGACGCAGTTGTGGGTATCGACCTCGGTGAACCTCTCTGGGGTCACGACGCGTGTGACGGGTGTGCCAAAATTGGCACGGGTACGCCATGCGGACGCTGCCACCAGAGCCGTCGGTGGAGCACCCTATGGGGCCGCGGAACGTGCAAGGGGTGCGCCGAAATGGGGGGTGGAACTGCATGCGGACCCTGCCACTGGGGCCTTCGGCGGAACACCCTATAGGGCCACGAAACGTGTGAGGGGTGTGCCGAAATGGGGGGGTGGAACCGCATGCGAACGCAGCACTGTGGCCTTCTGTGGAGCTTCCTATGGGGCCACGAAACGTGTGAGGGGTGTGCCGAAATGGGGGTGGAACCGCATGCGGGCGCTGCCGCTGGGGCCATCGGTGAAACACCATATAGGGCCACGAAACGTTCGAGGGGTGCGCCAAAATTGAAGTGGAACTGCATGCGGACCCTGCCACAGGGGGCCTTCGGTGAAGCACCCTATAGGGCCACGAAACGTGTCAGAGGTGCGCCGAAATGGGGGTGGAACTGCATGCGGACCCTGCTACTGGGGCCTTGGGTGGAGCACCCTATGGGGCCGCGAAACGTGTGAGGGGTGTGCCGAAATGGGGGTGGAACTGCATGCGGATCCTGCCACAGGGGGCCTTCGGTGAAGCACCCTATAGGGCCACGAAACATGTGAGAGGTGCGCCGAAATGGGGGTGGAACTGCATGCGGACCCTGCCACAGGGGGCCTTCTGGTGTGCCGAAATGGGGGTCGAACTGCATGCGGACCCTGCTACTGGGGCTTTCGGCGGAGCACCCTATGGGGCCACGAAACGTGTGAGGGGTGTGCTGAAATGGGGGTGGAATTGCATGCGGACCCTACCACTGGGGCCTTCGGCGGAGCACCCTATGGGGCCACGAAACGTGTGAGGGGTGTGCTGAAATGGGGGTGGAACTGCATGCGGACCCTGCAACTGGGGCCTTCGGCGGAGCACCCCATAGGGCCACGAAACGTGTGAGAGGTGCGCCGAAACGGGGGTGGAACTGCATGCGGACCCTGCCACTGGGGCCTTCGGCGGAGCATCCTATAGGGGCCACCACAGGTGTGAGGGGTGCGCCGAAATGGAGGTGGAACTGCATGCGGACCCTGCCACTGGGGCCTTCGGTGGAGCACCCTATAGGGCCACGAAACATGTGAGGGGTGCGCCGAAATGGGGGTGGAACTGCATGCGGACCCTGCCACTGGGGCCTGGGTGGAGCACCCTATGGAGGCCACGAAACATGTGAGGGGTGCGCCGAAATGGAGGTGGAACTGCATGCGGACCCTGCCACTGGGGCCTTCGGTGGAGCACCCTATGGGGCCACGAAGCGCTGTACTGGTGGGTGAAACGCAGGAAGGAGGGAGAAGGGGGAGGAGGGAGGGGGCAGCGGGAGGAAGGTGGGAACGCGGGGCGCTCTCTTCAAAACGAGGACCCAACACCACAGGATGGTTGGGAACAAGACGAAGGGAACCTGCGCCCTGGGGCGGGCTCCGCGAGGCCTCCTATGGGCGGGCTTGTGCGTGGCCCTGGACGGGAAGCACGAGCAGAGGCTCACTCGGAGGGGCTGCCCCTCCCTTTTCCGAGCTCGGTCGAAGGGCAACGATAGGGGGGGGGCTCAGTGCGGCCCGACGACGGAACGGCAGCCGCAGCCCAGACCGGGCCCAGCCCGCACGTGTTCGAGTAGAAGATCGACTACGGAGTTGATTAGATACACCAGAAACATGCAGTCAACATATCTACGAACGTCCTGCGCATCTTCTCGTGGATCCAGCGAAACAATCAACTTTGGGAACAATCAATTCTGCAATCGACCTCCTATTCGAAGGGTGCGCCTTGAGAGCCGCACCCGATGACAGCCACACCCTTCGGAGCCGCCGAGCAGGAGCTCGACCTCTGGCCCGGCCCGCCGAGTCAGCCGAGGCTGCCGTCCGATCTCTCGCACGCCCTCCGCCTGGCAGCCTTCCCGGCGGCGCTCGGGCGGCTGCTTTTGGCGGCGCGCAGGGGGGGGAGGGGAGGGGGGAAGGCTTCTTGGAATGAGGCTGCTTCTTAGAGGGCGACGGGCCTACATCTACAGACAAGGCCCCCGCCTTCCAAGAAGCAGGTGTACTTCTAAGCGGGGACGCTCCGCCACTGCTTAACTTGAGTCGGGCGTGTCCCTCTACAGGAGGAACATTCAAAAGCAGTAGAACAATAGTCTGGGGACGAGTTTGGGACAACCTTGGACTGTTTTTGGATATCTTTGACCATTATTGACTTTGCGTCCAAAATCCGCCTGTGGGGGGACATGCCCGACCTAATGCTTGACTCCCGCCCCCCCTCGACGGCGACCCGGCGTGCTGGCGGGCAGCTGCTCCTCCGCGGGCTCGACCACCATGTGGGGGTCCAAGGGGCCGTCGTGCGGCGCGAGCCAGCCGCTCCTGCGCGGGAGGGCCGCCTCTTCCTCCTCCTCCTCCTCCTCCTCCTCCTCTCCTCCTCCTCTCCTCCTCCTCCTCCTCCTCCTCCTCTCCTCCTCCTCTCCTCTCTCTCATCCTCCTCCTCCTCCTCCTCCTCTATCTTCTCCTCCTCCTCCTCCTCCTCCTCCTCTCCTCCTCCTCCTCCTCCTCCTCCTCCCTCTCTCCTCCTCCTCCTCCTCCTCCTCCTCCTCCTCCTCCTCCTCCTCCTCCTCCTCCTCCTCCTCTGGGGGGGGACACGAATTTGCCGTCGCTCGGACAGGTGAACGCTTTCGTATCCGGCGTCTCCACGTTGGGCGAACGGGGGGGGGGAGTGGAGGGGGTTCCTGGCTCCAGACCTCTGCTTCGTGCGACAATTTTTGCAACAGTGCGTCTCACGGGGGAGGCCTCACCTGCTTGAAACCGGCGCCCAAAACAGCCAAGGTCTAATCCATGGGGGGGTGCGAGGGCACGCGCTGATCGGCAACGCAATGAGCCAGAAAACGATCACATGCATGCTTCTGTTAAGTCGGGCGTGTCCCCCTACAGGGGGATTTTGGGCCAAACATTTTAAACATACTCAGATCATACCCCCAAATTGCTCAAACATGCCCAACAAATGTCCCCAGACATATATGTATATTGTTTTTACTGTTTTTGAAGTTTCCTCCTGTAGAGGGACAGGCCCGACTTGATGCTTCTGCTCCTTGCTTGCCTCCTCTTTCGCAAGGTGGCCCAATCTGCCCCCAGGAGTGCCCCGATGCTCTGGCCCTGAGCTCGCCGAGCGACAGAGTGCACGCGTGCGAGCGAGGCCAGGCGAAAAGGGACCGGGCTCCGACAAAGAACCTCTTGTTAAGTCAGGCGTGTCCCCCTACAGGGGGGTTTGGGGCGAAACATGTTAAGACATACTCAATAAATATCCCCAAATGGGCCAACAATGCTAACAAAGTAGTCCCCAGACTATTGTTTGACTATTTTTGAAGATTCCCCCTGTAGAGGCACAGGCCCGACTCAGACCTCTTGCCCGAGAAAGGAACAACTTTTTCCGTCGGCGGCGAGGCAAGGGCGGTCCGCTCCAGCCTGTGGCTCACCGGGGCAACCGACATGCGAGCTGTCCGGCGCGCAAGAGGGAGGAAAGAAGACGAGGGCGGCCGCGGGGGGGGAGGGGGGTGGGAAGCGCTCAGGCGCTGAAGAGCTCCGCGAAGAGCAGGCCAGAGCGGCTGAGAAGAGGAACGAACAATGGCATCAAGCATGCTTTCTCGAAGGGCCGCGCGGATTTCTTGGATCGGCGCTGGGCCCTCCTCCCTGGCGCGCGGAGGGCGCCAGGGCCTGCGCTGGAGGCGAAGCCAGGGAGTCCAAGCGCTGATCCAAGAAATCAGTGCGGAGCTCAAAGAAATTCGACCGCGTCAGGTTTCGGAACTACGCTAGGCTCAGAGGAAAAGCATGGTGGGGGCTCAGAGCCCAGAGCTGGGTGGCCCTCGGGGTTACGCCGAAAGCTGGGGAGGAAGGAAGGGAGGGGGGGGGGCGGGACGAGGGAGATGGGGGAGACGATAGGGGAGAGGGCTTGAGACACCTCCGCCTGGACAGGTTCGCAGGTTTGTTGCCCTCCGCTCATTTGGGTTCAGTCGGGTTTCTCCTGCTCGGGGAGGGGGAGGGGAGAGAGGAAGAGTGGGACACCGAGATCCTGGCGGTAAAATTTGTCAGCATCCGGCGATTTCAGCCTATGTCGGGCCCCGATCTGGGTCGAGAAATACAACACGAGGATTAGGTGTAGGCCTCCGTTGCGACTTCGTACAGTGCTGCAATTTCTTCGTGGCATCAGTTTTCAGGGGAGGGGCGAGCGGTGTGGAAAGGGCTCAGGACTCCTCCTCCCCCATCTCCCCATCGTCCTCCTCCCCCTCCCTCTTCCTCTCTCCCCCTCCTCCTCCGTCCTCCGTCTGCTGCTGACACTCCTCCTTCCCCATCACCTCGATCGGGCGGAAGAGGAGGGAAGCTAACAGGAGGGGGATGCTAATGGAATTGAGGGAGAACAAAGAGAGGAAGGGAAGAGGAGGAAGAAAAGACAACAGGACATAATCTGGAAGAGGGGAAGAGGCAGGACCCCCAACGACTCGACAAACAAACGACTGTTGTATGTACACCGATTTCGGCCTACGGGGGGTGGGTTCGGGGATCCGAGGCCAATGAGAAACTGGCTCCGGGGATGGGGCCGAGAGGTCTCGGGGCCCACGTCGCGAGCAGAATATGACGCGCATCTTGGCTGAAACACCTGAAGTACACATCGTATGTAAATAGGGTCGGCGAAATGCGCTGTGACTGCAGCGCTACTCTTACTTACGCTGGTTGAGTACCCTGGGCTGACAGTGGTCCGATGTTGAACGGGAAGACGTAGTATGTGGGAAGGACTCAAACATCGGATGAGATCTGCAACTTGGCAAGAATTCAAAATGGAATTGTTGGCGGCATCTTTTCGCCGCGTCCTTCTCCGAGATCAGACGTCGCGAACAAGCACAACGTCTGGAATCAACGACATGACCGCTGTTGGAGACCTCTCAAACGGGGTCTGAACAAACGGGGTCAGAAGATCGCGCTGCATCGCCGATACATCGGCGATGCACCGGCGACTGGCGACGCCGGGAATGCATCGGCGCCGTCGGCGGGGACAAACTCGGGCTCCACATCGACCCGCATTGGCGATGCATCGGCGATGCGGCACGATCCTCTGACCCCATCTACAGTTGGACCTAGGCCAGAAGAACACTCCTCAGCAACATGAGACCCTTTATCGGACAAAACACACACAGACCATCTGAGTGTACCCTCCTCAAGGGTGCACAAGAACGCCCAACAAACACGAAGAGCACTAGGGTGTCCTCCCCGAACCGACCTCGATCTTAGACCTCGGTCCGACTGCACCCGGACCTCACCTGAGAGGCCTTACAGTGGAGCCCAGTCCAACAGAAACCATCCGCAAGAAACCCAACCCTGAGGCCCCAGGACGTCCAGCGATTTTTGGTGTGGGAACGTCACGCTTTCCATGGCACGACCATCGAAACCCGAGAAACCAAGGGCGCCCTGGAGGCAAGCAGGATGTTTCTTGGCATGGGTCTCCACTGTGACCCTGACGTCTGGTATCTGACATCTGTGCCTTAGGGTTGTGCCTGACGTCTGGTATCTCCAGGGCCCCTCAGCGGGGCCCCGAGCGGTGCAGGGGCGCTGGGGCCGGGTGTGCTCCTCTTGCTGCTCTGCTTGACCCCCGGATGTGACATGTGACCGCCCCCCCACCCCTCGGTCTGATTTTCGGTCCTCCTCCTCCTCCTCCTCCTCCTCCTCTCCGCGCCCCCTCCCCCCCGGCATGGGTCCTGGGAGGCCACCTGTCCGAGGGCGATCCGAGGTGGCGGACCCACACGTCCTGGCCGCCGAGCGCAGGCCCGATCCACCAGCCGGAGAAGTCGGGGCCGTCGCGGTCGTCCCAGAAGTAGATGAAGGACTCGAAGCCTCGGGGCAAACGGCCTCCCCGACGGGGTCAGGGTGGACGGGGTCGGAGGATCGCGCCGCCCCGGCGATACCTCGGCGATACATCGCCGATGCATCGGCGATGCATTGGCGACGTCAGCGATGCATCGGCGCCGTCGGCGTGGAGAGAATCGGGCTCCGCATCGAGCCGCATATGCGATGCATCGGCGAAGCGGGAATGGGGTTTCAGGGGAGGGGCGAATGGCGCACGCCTGGGCGGAACACGCCCGCACGGCCCCAAGGCTGCCCCAAAGGAGCCCAAGAAGGCCCAAGGAAGTCCTCGACAGCTTCCGTTCCGTTCCCGTGCCAGCCCAGCGTAATGCAGCGTGATGCGGCGTGCGCAAAGCACGGTGGCGGATTTTCTACTTTCACACCCCGCGTCGGATCGGGAAATCGGGTTGGGTCGGCGCGCGCGTCGGCTCGGGGCGCATCGGCGCGGGGCCTAAATCGCATCGAGATGAACGACTCGAAACTTTGGAGGGTCGGCGTCGGATCGGGAAATCGGGTTGGGTCGGCGCGCGCGTCGGTTCGGGGCGCATCGGCGCGGGGCCGAAGTCGAATCGAAGCGGCCGCGCCAGAGCGCACGGCGGTGCCATGCATCGGGCCGCATCAGATCACCAGAAAATCGGAATCGGGTCGGATCGCTCGTGTGAATGACTCGACGTCCTGGGGCCTGCCGAGTGTGGATTCAGGGAGCTCGGACCTCCTAGGCGCACTCCAGAACTGGCCAGCAACACTGGCAAGGGGCGGGCAGTACAGGTAACGATGCAGAGGCGGCATTGGTGAGGTATGGGCAAACTGTCCTGCGAAGATACGGTGATCTCCAGACCCCGGCGTCATGCCTTTGTTTGTCGCCACAGCGGGGGTCCCTGAACATCTCGACCTATTCCCTATTCCCTGAACATCTCGACCTATTCCAGCGTATATTTTTTCGACTGTCCTGGGGCCTGGCGAAAGCCCCCAAAACCACAACATGGCAAAACACCTGCAGCCGTGATTTTTGTTTTCCCTTCGCGAGGGGGTCTGTCTCTTACCAGTCTGAAACACATCCCTATCCCTGTGTTTGGCATCACCTCACCTCGATGCCGATCTTAAGGATTCCCTCAGTTTCTGAGGGCACATCCCTAAGATTGTCCTCGCTTCTTGCTTGCCCAACTTAGAGATAGGGATACGATCGAGGCTGGTTAGTCTAGGCCTCCCAGATGGGGTCGGAACATATGGGTCGTAGTATCGCGCCGCATCGCCGATGCATCGCATATGCGGCTCGATGGGGAGCCCGATTTGCTTCACGTCGACGTCGCCGATGCGTCGACGACGTCGACGGTGCATCGCCAACGCATCGCCGATACATCACCGACGTCGCCGATGTACCGGCGATGCGGCGCGATCCTCCGACCCCATCTACTCGGACCCCATCTCGGAGGCCTCTAGTCTGGGATTCTGGTCCTGTCACCGCGTGCAATGCTCACAGTCTTGAGCCACCTCCGCTCTCG
Source organism: Prorocentrum cordatum (assembly GCA_963575745.1). Lineage (NCBI taxonomy): Eukaryota > Dinophyceae > Prorocentrales > Prorocentraceae > Prorocentrum > Prorocentrum cordatum. The sequence continues at coordinate 220,705 of CAUYUJ010000359.1, read as the reverse complement.
GAGGTTCCCCGGGGGCCGCCCAGAGTGTTGTGTGGAGCGCCCGCGCCCGCCCTGCTCCTCCCCTCCTCTCGTTTCTGCCTAGGGGCCTCCTGGATGGAGTGGGAGTAGATGGAGTCGATAGATCGCGCCGCATCGCCGATGCATCGCCGATGTGTCGCCGATGCATCGCCGATGCATCGTCGACGCCGGCGTGGAGAAAGCCGGGCTCCACATCGAGCCACCGCCGATGCATCGGTCATGCGGCGCGATCCTCCGACCCCATCTGCTCGGACCCCATCTAGGGGGCCTAGACTGCCCCCCCTTTCTTCAGTGGTGGCCAGGGTGGTTTGGGGCAGGTCGTCGATCGGCGGCGAGCGAGGGGGGAAGGTGAGGAGAAGGCCTCCTCAGAGTGGCGGCGGGACTTCTCAGAAGCCCCTTGCACCAATTGAGAAGCTCTAGGTGAACTCGGGGAAGGCCGGGGGGGGTCCGAGCCTTCTGAGAAGGCCCGCCTCTTCTCATTTCCCCCCCCGGGGCTCGCCGCCGAATCGAGCGAGTGGAGCAGAGGGAGGCGTGGGCTCGTGGAAGGGGAGGATGACAAGGGAGGACGAGAGGGGGCGGGGAAAACAACTAAGTGCGGTCGCGACACGTCTGAAATCCAATCCCTCCCTCTTATCCTTTCCCATGGCGCTGGTTTTTCGCTATCCGCGGACGAGCAATCACAGCCGACCTGGAGCTCCAAACAAGAACCGATCGTCTCATGCGCAATCGAAGAAATTGAAGCCGAGTGCACGAGGGGACGAGGAGGAGGAGGAGTTGGTGGCGGGTGCACAAGGGAATGCGCACGAGGAAGGGGAGTATGAGGAACGAGGAGGAAGAGGACGAGCAGCAGCAACAGCAGAAACTGGAGTGGAAGGAGCGGGAAGAGTAGGACCAGGGGAAGGCCGAGAAGGGGAACTGGGGGGGCCACGAAAATAAAAAAGGACTCGGATTCAGAACAGTGGCCCCCGCTGGGTGAGAGCGCTTTCCTGAAACGACCTATCAAAAATGAGGCCGACGCTGCAGCAAGAACACTATGCTGAAACACCGCATGCAATCGGACTGCAAACAACGTATACATATAAACTTACTTACTTGTTAAACTCCTACGTAAGAGAAAAGATGCGGAGAGGGCCAAGCATCTTCCCGACAGAGTCACGGGTGAGAGGAATAGAAGCCCCGTGTCCCTGGGCATAGGCCCACGGAGACAATACAATGCGGGGTTCCGGGGGGCTGGTGAATATTTTCCCGGGCAGGTCGCAGCATTTTGCCTGGGGTTCGCAGCAAAAGTAATAGTAGTAGTAGTAGTACTAGTAGTTGCCGTAGTAGTACTTGCCGTAGTAGTAGTAGTAGTAGTAGTAGTGGTAGTAGTAGTAGTAGTAGTAGTAGTCGTAGTAGTAGTAGTAGTAGTAGTAGTAGTAGTAGTAGTAGTAGTAGTAGTAGTAGTAGTAGTAGTAGTAGTAGTAGTAGTAGTAGTAGTAGTAGTAGTAGTAGTAGTAGTAGTAGTAGTAGTAGTAGTAGTAGTAGTAGTAGTAGTAGTAGTAGTAGTAGTAGTAGTAGTAGTAGTAGTAGTAGTAGTAGTAGTAGTAGTAGTAGTAGTAGTAGTTAGTAGTAGTAGTAGTAGTAAGTAGTAGTAGTAGTAGTAGTAGTAGTAGTAGTAGTAGTAGTAGTAGTAGTAGTAGTAGTAGTAGTAGTAGTACGTAGTAGAGTAGTAGGTAGTAGTAGTAGTAGTAGTAGTAGTAGTAGTAGTAGTAGTAGTAGTAGTAGTAGTAGTAGTAGTAGTAGTAGTAGTAGTAGTAGTAGTAGTAGTAGTAGTAGTAGTAGTAGTAGTAGTAGTAGTAGTAGTAGTAGTAGTAGTAGTAGTAGTAGTAGTAGTAGTAGTAGTAGTAGTAGTAGTAGTGGTAGTAGTAGTAGTAGTAGTAATCGTAGTAGTAAAAGTAAAAGTAGTAGTAGTACCCAAAATAGTCGTAGTAGTCGTAGTGGTAGTAGTAGTCGTTTTCGTAGTAGTAGTCGTAGAAGTAGTAGTAGTAGTCGTCGTAGTAATAATAATAATAGTAGTAGCCGTAGTAGTAGAAGTAGTAGTAAGAGTAGTAGTATTAGTGGTAGTAACCGTAATAGTCGTAGTAGTAGTAGTAGTAGTAGTAGTAGTAGTCGTAGTAGTAGTAGTACAAATATTAGTAGTAGTGGTAGTAGTAGTAATAGCCGTAGTAATCGTAGTAGGGGTGGTAGTAGTAGTAATAGTCGAAATAGTGATAAAATGTAGCAATAGACATGGTAATAGTCGTAAGAATAGTCGTAGTCGTAGTAAGTGTAGTAGTAATAGTCGTAAAGTTAGAAGTCGTCGACGCAATAATAGCCGTAGTAGTAGGACTACGTCGTAGTAGTAGTCGGAGTAGTAGTAGTCGCAATATTAGTGGCGAGAGAACTCGAAATCATAATCTTAGCAGTCGTAGTCGTAATAGCAGTAGTAGTCGTAGTAGTAGCGCCCGTATTAGTAGTAGTAGTAGTAGTCGTAGTAGTAGTAGTAGTACTATTCGTCGTCGTGGTACTATAGTGGT
>CAUYUJ010000359.1:118132-215632 GCA_963575745.1 Prorocentrum cordatum | reverse complement strand
TAGTAGTAGTAGTAGTAGTAGTAGTAGTCGTAGTAGTAGTCGTAGTAGTAGTCGTAGTCGTAGTAGTAGTAGTAGTAGTAGTAGTAGTAGTAGTAGTAGTAGTAGTAGTAGTAGTACTAGTAATACTACTGACAGCAGTCTTACTGGGGAGGTAGGAGGGTGGGAGAAATGATGAGGGGAATGATTTCGAACAAACAGAAACTTCGGATCTTTCAGTTTCCCTCGACACAACGAACACAGGAACATTTTCAAGTCCTCGTTGTGGGTGGGACCACGTCAGAGATCTCCGACGGTAGTAAGCCCCAGGGAGAAAACAGTTCGCCCGTGCGTACCGGTAAGTAGTAATCGTCAAGTGATGTGTTCAACCCCGCTATTCGCGACGTGTAAAGGTGACAAGGAGAACTTCCAAGACCCCTCGGTTCGTAAAACAACACGGAGGACACTTCAACATCGACTTGCAATTCCCGGCCTCTTGGGCCCCTCGCCAGGACTCGGGACCAGCACAGAGGACTCAAGAGGAACAGATCCTGGGGAATGGGCTGAGAATCTGGGAGTCGGCGTTGTATGTACATCGTGGCCTGGGTTTGGAAACTAGCACATGGCCACGTCCTTATTGAGGGCTGTGGGTATGCGTCGCACGCAAGAGATCGGTGCATGAAACATGAGCACGATGGCCAACAGCACATGTTGTCCATCATCGGCAGCGGCCCTTGTTGGGCAGGTGAATTTTTGTCTCAAGTGGACAGCGCCCGTGGCGAAGTAGACAACAATTTCTGTTCAGAAGGGGCAAGAATTGCTGTGAGTCTTCGTCCGCATGCTTTCCATCCCCATCTCGGTCCTCCAGATTGTGAGCGTTTTCTTATTCGGGGTTTCGACATTGGGCGGAATGGGGGGAAGGGGGGGGGGTCTGGCTCTGGACTTCTGCTTAGCGCGACCAGTGCGTACTATGGAGGAGACTCTAACTGCCTGAAACAAGCGCCAAAAACAGCCAAGATCGGGGGGGATGGGGAGGGGGTACGAGGGCCCGCGCCGATCGGCAAAATAATGAATAACAAAACGATCACATGTGCGGACATTGTTCGGTTTTCTGGCCTATCTGCACACTATGGCCGGCTGACAGACAGAAAGCCCAAATTGCAAGCCACGCGCGGAAACTGCTGTATATTCGTCTGCAACTCCCGCCCTTCTGACTTCCGTCCCAGGGAAGCCCTGGCCGCAATCCACGCTCTTGAATGCGGGCCGGTCGTGGTTCGAGCCACAGATCTCGTAGTCGCCTGCGGAACAGAAACGTATACCACCACCAAGCCTCCGCAGGGCCGCCCTGGGCCAGGATCTTGCGGGATGCGGCCTTCTGGCCCGGCCAGGAACCAGGACCCAAACCGGAGGTGGGCCCAAACTGGGGGGCCTTGTTCGCGTTGGTGGTTGCTCCCAAACTTCCGACGTGATCGTGGACGACTGTCTTTGACGTCGAACGAGGGGGGTAAGTGAGAAGGAGAAGGCCCTCTCAGAAGGCCCGAAAGTCACCTGGCCTTCTGAGAAGTGTTCTCAGCCTTTCCCAGAGACGCAGAAACCCATCAGAAGGCGCGAGGGCTTCTCCTTCTGAGGAGGCCTTCTCCCTCTCACTTCCGCCCTTGCTCGCCGCTGATGGCTGGAGCTCTTGGCACCGGGGTTGAACAAATCGTTAGGCCAGTGGTCTGGGATCCTCGATCCTCTTCTCCTCTCTGTCGCAGTGCACGCCGCAACGGGTACTGCGGTCCGAGCATCCCGAGATGCCTTACAAAAATGATAGTAAGGATGCGCGCTAAGGATGCAAAGGCCTTGGAAGGTCATGCCAACACTCTTCGAGCGGGGCGCGGCCAGCGAACGTGGCCAGGGGTGGGCCGAAGGGAGAGGATGCAAGGGAAACCTTGGAAAATCGCTCGGTCTTACCAGCCAGTCGGAAGTATATAGAAACATTGAGTAGGAAGGTGAAAGTAGATTGGGTTGGGGCTCGCCCAAAGAAGAATACCGAACAACAAAACCATCGACTCTTGAGGTAGGAAAGCGTTTTAAACTAGACTGGATCTGGGAGCCCGAATACCTACTTCCCACGACTGGCGTGGACTGGCAATGCTGACTATGTATGAAAAACTTGGGGCCATGAGCTGGCAAGAGAGGCGGCGAACTATATATATATAGGTATACATATATATATATATATATATACATGGCGGGTTTCCGTGTGTTCTGTTACTTGCCTCTTCTCCCAGCCGTCCCCCGGCACCGGGGGCAACCCCTGCAAAGAACTCATTCAATGTCACCTTCCAGCGTGAAGCACATACACCCAGGTCATGCTACTACTGATATTTCGACTGAATGCGAATCTCCAGTTTACACGTGGACATCTTGACGCGCGTGCCACACACTCTCAAGAACATACCTCCGATTATCCCTAATAAGAGAGGCTTCGGTCAATCCGCACATGCTCGCACACGATTCGTATCGGTCACGGCCCCGCCAAGAGCCTTCCCGAGGATGGGATGGCATCCCCCGAATCGCGCGGCCCTGGCAGTCGGAGCCCAGAGTTCCGAGTATCCGAGGATGTCTCTGGCGAAGCGGGCCAAAGTGCCAGGGCATCTCGCAGCCCGGGGGGTCCGAAGATGGCTCGACCGAAACGGGTCTGAGCACCTCGCTAACTGCATCTCCGAACTCAGAATTGTAAAGATGTCTCAGGTGAAACGGGCCAGATCACCTTATCTCGCAGCCGGGGGGTCCGAGGATATCGACCGACACGGGCCTGAGCACCTCGCGAACCGCATCTTCGAACCCAGAATTGTGACGATGTCTCAGGAGGCGAACGGGTCAGGGCACCTCAAGTCAAGCCATCTCGGAACCTGGGGTTCCGAGGATGTCTCAGGCGAAACATGCCTGAGCACCTCGCGAACCGCAAATTGGAACCCAGAGTTGTGAGGATGTCTCAGGCGAAATGTGCCATAGCACCTCAGTCAGGGCATCTCGGACCCGGTGTTCCAATGATGATAGAAGTGAAACGGGCCAGAGCCTCTGTGGCTCATGGGGCGCACCGAACTCTTTTAAGGCAACCCTTTCCCGGAACCTCCCTGGCACCGCCGTTGGGGTCGCCGGGTCTGCCCAACGCTGCCCCAGGCGATCCCAGCACCCGGGCTCAGGTGCCTCGCCCCCCCGCCAGCCAAGCATGATAAGCCCTGGAGGGGTCCGAAACAGCCCCAAACGCTAACCAAAAAGCCAAAAAGGACCATGCGGCTCTGAAAAGACACACGTCCACCTGCCAAAACAAGCGGACCATTCGAGACATGCCCGCAATCTGAACGCGAACGGGCCCGTGAAACGTCTTGGTCGGCAGTGCACTGGCCACCATCGCAAGGCATGATCGAGCCGCGTGCAGCCCTGGCGACGAGGAGTGTCCCGGGAGCATCGGAAACACAAGCACCTGTCTGACAGTAATACGATCATTATACTTCCACCTCCTGTTCCTTTTACTCCTTCTCCTCCTCATCCTCCTCCTCCTCTTTCTCTTCGCACTCCTCCTCAGCGGTTGCTCCCCTCGCACGCGGCATCTCTGTGCCCAGAAATGCGGGGACGTCATGGGCGAAACTGGCCGGGTCGGCTCGCAGGCGCCATCGTGATCTGTCGCCAAGCTTCTGGGGGACCTCTTCACCCCTCCTGGGGGACTCCTGGGGCGAAGATCTCGGGTTTTCGGTTCACGTTCCCGATATTGGGATCTGGCCCATCTCGCCACCGTTCCTGGGTTGTGGGTTAAAGGCCTCTTGGACGTTCGTTTGGAATTCGTGGGGGGCTTCCCGGGGGCCAAGGCAGTTTTGGAAGCCTCTTGGGGTCCGTTTGGGGTGCTCGTGGGGCGTCTTTTTGGGCCCCTTTGGGGCCTCATGGGGTCTCTAGGGGGCCTCTAGAGGGCCTCTTGGGCTCTGTTGGGGGCCTCTTGGGGCCTCCTGGAGGCCACTTGGGGCGGAAAGCTCTAATTGTCGGTTCGTGCTCCCCCTCTCGCGCCCCTCTTAGGGCCGTTTTGGGGCCCTCTTGGGCGATCTTAGGTGCCTCTTGAGCCGTCTTGGGGCACTCTTGGGCCGTCTTGGGACTCTCTTGCGCCGTCGTGGCGCCCTCTTTGGGTGCCTCTTGGGCTGTCTTGAGGTGACTTCTGGGGCCTCGTGGGCTGTCTTGGACCGTCGGAAGCATGAAACAGCGAGAACACGACAAACCTTCAACCAACATCGGGAAACCTACTTCTTTCGCCGCCTGGGTGCCTCGTAGGAATGATTATTGAAGGTTATCTTGGCCGTCTTGAAGCCCTCTTGGGCTGTCCTCAAGCCATGTTGGACCAATTTTGAAACGCTCTTGTGCGGTCTTGGGCTCTCTCGGAACGCTCTTGGGCCATCTTGGCGCTCTCTTGGACGTCTCTCGGCCCCCTTTGACGTTTTTTGGCGCCCCCCGCCGGGCCCGAGACGGCTGGAAGACAAATCAGTATACTTTTGGGGTGCCAGGGCCCCCCTACCCATAATATATATATATATATATATATATACACATATGTGTATATGTGTGTATATATATATATGTGTGTGTATATATGCACTAGTGTGGACCCGTGGAGTAAATCCACGGAGCTGCGTGAGTCGAGGTTAGCCGACGCGCGCTTCTGTCTCCGGCGCGCAAATTCCAGCAAGCTGCGGTGTGCGATCGGCAACCAACGTGGAATCGATGATTTTCGCCTCTTCAAGCCCTCTTGGGGTTCCTCCTGGGGCTCTTTTGGGGCGCGCGATGCCCTCTGGGGCCAGCTTCACAGCATCTAGGGCCGTCTTGGGGTCCTCGTGTGCAGGCTCGGGGCCCTCTTGGCCTGTCTTGGGGGCCTCTTGGGAGCTTGTTGGGCCGTCTTGGGGGCCTCATGGGGTCTATTGGGCCGTCTTGGAGGCCTCTTGGGCCCCCCTTGGGCCCCTCCGGGGCTGTCTTGGGGCTTTCTTGAGCTCCTCTTGGCTCTGGGCAATCCTGGAGGTCTCTTGGGCCGTCTGGGGGGTCCAAACGGTTGAGAGCGCGAGAATCTCAGAATCCGTAAGAAACCCACGGAAAATCTTTTCGGCCTCTTGGGGCCCTCTAGGGTGTCCCCTCGGAGCCGTCCTGGGGCGTCTTGGTGGCCTATGGGGCCGTCTTGGGAGCATCTTAGGCCGTCTGAGGGCGGTCTTGGGCCATCTCGGGGCTGTCTCTGGTCGCCTCGGGGCCTCCTTGGGCCATCTCGGGGCACTTCTGGGGAACTCCAGTGCCGTTTCGTGGCCCTCCGGTGCCGTTTCGGGCTCTCCAAGGGGCTCGGGGAGCCGGGGGCCCTCATAAACCCGCAAAGCTTCTTACGGATTTATCTGAATGTACACACATATACGTGTGTATATTAGAACCATCGCGCGCTTCGCGCGCGCTCAAATTCTAGCTAGTGTTGATGGGCTAACTCATGGAATACATCCATGGACTCTCTTGGAGGCCCTGCGCAAGCCTCGGAACCGCACAGGAGGGGAACTGTGGAAACGCGGAAATCATTAATTTCTGTCAGGGTTTCAACGATTTGGGGCTCTCAAAGGCTTCCTGGTTTCTTTTCTGGGAGCTGAGAGGGGGCCTTCATTGTGGTCTGTTGTGCGAGAGTGGACAGGGGGGGACGAACTTGACCAAAAAAAGAATTGTGGGATTTCTTTTTTTCAAGTTGCCGTACCTGGGCTGTGGGTTAGATGTTTTCTGGATGCATGCCACGGCCTTTTGGGATGCCTCTCGGGGTCTTCGTGCAAAAATAAACAGAGGATGATTTCGGGGAAAAAATGATTTTCATACTGTTTCAATTCATGGGATCATGGGATCTCGATTTTTATGCTGGTTTCAGGGGCAGCCGAAAGGCTGCGAAGACGATTCAAGAGAGTGCCAAGACAGCGTCAGAGGGTTCAACAAGATTCCCGACAACTCTTTGCATGTGACCCCGAAGTCTTTATGAGGCTCGAGGAAGAAGATAATGAGTAGGAATCCCAACTCGGGAAAAAGGGAACCTGTGGACTTTTCTGAGGTTCCTCGGTGTTTGAGCGTTGGAAGCGGGATAACGTGAGAAGGCGAACCGCGTACAACAAACCAGTGGAAATCACCGATTTTACCCTGTTCGGGCTCTCTCGGGACAGCTCTCGAAGCTCTCTTGGGCTGTGTTTTGGGGCCTCGTCAGGGCTTTTTCTGGGCTTCTCAAGGGTCTGGAGTGTGTTGGGGGCCTCTGGGAGGTTCCGGAGGCCCCTCGGAGGGGTCTCTGGAGACCTCCTGCTCCTTCCTGCTCTTGGGCCCATCTTGGGCCTGTTCTGAAAGGTCTGGGGCTGTCCTGGGCGCCTCTTCGGCAATCTTGGGACCTTCTTGGCCCGTCTTGGGGCCGTCTGGGGAGCCTCTTGGGCGGTCTTGGGGCGGTTTTGGGAGGCTGTTCGGCCGTCTCGGAGCGTTGGAAGCATGACATGGTGAGAAGGCCAAAAACCTAAACAACAAACAATGACACTTAACGCCTTTAGGTTCTCCGGACGCTCTCGGAAGGCCTCTCGGAGCTCTCTTAAGGTCTTTTGGAGGCTTCCTGGCAACCTGGAGAGCCGACCGAAGACTATCTTGGGTTGCTTGGGAGCGTCTTGGGCTTTTCTTTTACGTCCTCTTGGGGTCGTCTTGGGCTGTCCGTGGGCGTTGTGCGGGTCCTCTGGGGCCGGAACGCGCGGTACCGGGAGCGTGAGGCGAATGTCACAGGGAGGTGTGGGACCCCAGGGAGGGGGGAGAGCGTATTCGTTGAACTTGGAACAAGATGGAATCTATTGATTTCCTTTTTTTTTAGTTCCCCAGTCTTTGAGCGTTGGAAGCGGGACAACGTGAAGGGCGAAAAACATACTAAAAACCTATGGGAACAAACGATTTTACCCTCTTCGGGCTATCTCGAGGCGGCTCTCGAAAGTCTCTTGGGCTGTTTTTGGGGCCTCGTAGGGGCTTTTTTGGAGCCTCTCAGGGGTCTGGGGTGTGTTGTTTTGGAGTCTCTCGGAGGTCTCTGGGGGCCTCCTGCTCCCGCTCTTGGGCTCATCTTGGGCCTGTTCTGGGGTGGTCTGGAGCTGTCCTGGGCGCCTCTTCGGCAATCTTGGGACCTTCTTGGCCCGTCTTGGGAGCCTCTTGGGCGGTCTTGGGGCGGTCTTGGGGGCCTCTTCGGCCGCGTCGGAGCGTTGGAAGCATGACATGGTGAGAAGACGAACAAGAAACATAGACAAAACAAATGACAATTAGCGCTTTTAGGTTCTGCGGGCGCTCTCGGGAGGCCTTTCGCGGCTCTCTTGTGGTCTCGTGGACGCCTCCTGAGAGCCTGGAGGGCCGCCCGAAAACTATCTTAGGTTGCTTGGGGGCGTCTTAGTCTGTTCTTGTACGTCCTGGGGGCTTCTTGGGGTCGTCTTGGGCTGTCCGTGGGCGTTTTGGGGGCTCCCCGCGAGGCCGGGAAGCGCGGTACCGGGAGCGTGAGGCAGATGTCACAGGGAGGTGTGTGACCCCCAGGATGGGATGTTTATATTATATGTACACATCCAGGGCCCCTCTCCTTCTGGACCCTCTCCCAGATCCCCGACGCCGCGTTCATCTCACAGCGAGGGCCCCCAGAATGTCGGCTGCACGCAGGCGTGACCCAAAACAATAATGAAATTGTAGCGGAAGAACAAACGGCAAAAGCATAAACTTTTGGAGGTCCGCGCGGGTCTCTAGGATCTGTGCTAGCTGCTAGATCCCCTCCGTAGCGCGCGGACTGTGCCAAGGGCGGCGCCCGAGAACCCGCCGAGGGGCCCCAACGCGGATCCAAGAAATCCGCGCGAAGCGCCACAAGTTCACGTATGTTTGCACGCCTGTCGGAAGGCGTGGGTAGAAACATGAAGTGGGAAGGCGTTGAAGTAGATTGGGCTTCCACCCAAGGCGTTAGAAGTAGATCGGGCTTCCTCCCCCCTGAAGAGGAAGGACGAGGGAAGCCAGTCGATCCTTGAAGTAGGAAGGCGCCAAGACTAGATTGGGACCTGGTAATCCAAAAATACCTTCTTTCAACGAAAGGCGTGTGTGTGTGTGTGTGTGTTTGTGTGTGTGTGTAGGGAGACGGCCGAGGGGCCGTTCCTATACGGGGTCTGTAGGTAGAGGCAAGGAGGAGGACTCCTTATCCAGGGCATTGCACAGGGGGGCAATGCACTGTCAGTGTTAGTGCCAATTCCTGAGCCGATACAGTTGTGGTATGTGATGATATAGTGGGGATATGAGCGGACTCCACACACAGTGTATGGCGTTTTCTTCTTCGATTTCAGTGCGCGGCTTCACGGGGGACGCGGGGTGGCCGCCCCCAGGCGCGTAGGCCGCTGCTGCAGGGGCCGCTCCGGCGGAGAGTCGCTGACTCTCACGTCGAGTCGAGGATTGGGCGTTGCTTTCTGGGGGGCGTCGCCTACAAGAAGCCTTCCACAAGAAACCCAAGCCTGACACACCCGGAAGTCCACTGCTTTTTGGTATGGGAGCGTCACATCTTTCACAGCAAAACCATCGGAATCCAAGTAGCCCAGGGCACCCTGTGGGGGGCGCCGCTTAAAGCGCCATGAAGCGAAGAACACGTCCGAAACGGGTCTTGCGCGAGATGACCCAGCGACCTTGCGAGGCGGCTTGCGCGGGCCGCCAGCGCGGCACGCCATTTGAGGAAAACGAGGGCGCCTACGCGCGACAGTGACGCGGGCAGCTTGCGCGCCACTGTCGGCGCAGACGACCCCGGGCTTTTCCCTGCGTCGCGCAAGTAGGCGTTGCTCAACGGGGGGGGGGCGTTGCCGAGGAGGGGGAGGAGGAGGAGGAGGAGGAGGAGGAGGAGGAGGAGGAGGAGGAGGGGAGGTGGAGGAGGAGTGGAGGAGGAGAAGAAGGAGGAGGCGGAGGAGGCGGAGAAGGCGAAAGAGGAGGAAGAGGAGGAGAGGAGGAGGAGGAGGATCAGGGGAGGAGGAGGGGGAGGAGGGGAGGAGGGGGAGAGGAAGAGGAGGAGAGGAGGAGGAGGAAGAGGAGGAACAGGAGGAGGAGGAGGAGGAGGAGGAGGAGGAGGAGGAACAGGAGGAGGAGGAGGAGGAGGGCGACGATAGCGTCAGAAAAAAAAACCTCGAGAAACTCACCTCTGGGGCCCCCGAGCTCGCCGACCGCGCGCCGACGACCCCCGGGGACGCCCCGCCGCTCCGCGGGAGGCGACCTGGCCCTGACGCCCGCCGAGGCAAGGTGCCTCGCGCCGGCCCTCCTGGACACGGGTCGAGGGCTTCATTGGTGGGCCCTGGAAGCCCAGAGATCCGGTGTCGTGATTTGCTCCATGCGCCAAGGCTGAACACGGTGTTTTTGGCTTTCGTTTTGTCATCGTTGTCCCTCGCTTTGGTCTCGAGTCCGTCTTTACCGCAAAACGAAGTCGAAACGAGAACGGCCCACGAAATCACCAAAAATACTGTTTGGGTCCAGCCCTGCCATGCGCGGTCCCCGGCAGTCTTGACCCCCTTTTCATCCCGAGTCGTTTCTTGACGGTCCCGAGGCCCGGCGAGGGCCCTTATAAGAGCCGAAATTTGTGAAAAGCCTCCGCCCTGATTTCTTCAATGCGCTGGATCTCTGGAAACGACGGGGCCGTTTTTGTCATCGGTTCGGTTTTGCCGTTTCTGTGTTGCTGGTTCCGTCGCCGTTTGTTTGCCGGTACCGTCGCCGTTTGTTGTTGCCGGTTCCAGTTCCGGCTCCAATCCTGGAGCCGTTTTTTGTTGCTGCTTCGCGACGCGGCTTTTTTACCGCTTCTATTTTCCAAGGATTTGTTGTCAAAAAATGTGAACTAAAACGGCCCTGCCGTTTCCGAGGCCCTCTAAGGTCGAGGGGGCCCACGGGAACACACAAGTAAATAGGCACAGATCCCAGGATCCCCCTAGACTTTCGGACGTCGATTTCATCTCAACGTCGTGCAAGGTGGTCGTTGTCGTCGTCGTCGTCGTCGTGGTCGTCGTGGTCGTGGTCGTTCAGGGTCGGCGGCAACGGCCGTAAGGCCTCTCCAACGAATAAGCACAAATATCCAAGGATCCCCCATACTTATTCGTATATTTCCTGGGCTTTCGTCTTCCCCTCTACTTCCCAGATCTTTCCCACATTTTCTTGGAAATCGAGGGTTCTCTGTGCGAGCTGCGTGGGGCAGCGAAGACGCGTGCACCAGTTGTGCTCCTTTTGGGCCCCCTGGGGGCCTTTGAGGCTTCTGCACGAGAGGCGCGCCTTCCTTCACTCCCCCAGTTATCGCCCCCCCGATGAAGCAACGCCCGACCAGAAATAGACGAGCGCGTTCCACTACTCGCAAAATACTCGCAAATGGCTTGGATACGCCGCGGGGGATCTACGATAAGTTACACCAAAACCGAGATATGTTTTTTCGGACGTTTGCGAGTAGGCACTTTGCGAGTAGTGGAACGCGCTCGGTGAAGCCTCGCTGGGGACTGTTTCTTCGTCCCGAACCGTTTTCTGCCTGACGGTCCCCAAGCCCGACGAGGGCATCCGGAGGCCGACAAAAGGGTCGCCTTCCGTCGTGGCTTTTCCACCACGCTGGAACAGCCTGAGATCCGGCATCGCGAAACATCCAGCATCGTAGAACCTCACAACCTGGGCCCTCGACCCCATCTTTCTGCGACATCTCTCGAGCTGGATCGATCCGCGCGAGCTCCATATGGGCCCTCCGAGGGGCGAAAGGCACTCGGCATGAGAACACTGTGACGCCTGGATATCTGGGGGCCCCTGATCTGAGTGGGCGGTTCTGGCTCACGGGGGGACTAGAAGCCTCCTAGACGGGGTCGGAACATCGCGCCTAATCACCGATGCATCGGCGATGCATCGGGGATGCGCCGGCGATGCATCGTCGACGTCGGCGATGCATCGGCGACGTCGACGTGAAGCAAATCGGGCTCCACATCGAGCCGCGTCGGCGATGCATCGGCGATGCGGCGCGTTCCTCATACCCCATCTACTCTTTGGACGCCAGAAGTGGGTAGGAAAAAATGGGTACACTGCCCAACAACAAATACTGTCCAAAACCAACAGCGGCCGCTGTGGGGCAGGCGGCCTTCTGTCTTCAGTGAGCAACGTCCGCGGCGGCGCGGACAGCGAGCCCTGTTCAAAAGGAGCACTGACTGTTGCTGGGCATCGTGCGCATTTTTTCCGTACCCCAATCGTTCGTGCCGATGCTCCGACCCCATCTAGGAGGCCCAGAAAGCCGCATTCAGCGGGGCATCGGCCCGCCCCCCGCGGCTAGGGGTGGGCGCCTCGGGGTCGATGCCCCTCTCCCCCCGGAGCCTGTCCCCCCCTACCTCGGGCGGGTGGTGCTCGCAGGGGCCCAGGGACACACAAAGAAATACGCACACAAATCCTAGGGTTCCCCATACCTTTCCATCTGTTCAGGAATTTCGTCTTCCCACCCGCTTCCCTTATTTTCCCACGTTTTCCTGGAAATCGACAGTTACTTGTGTCTATATGTATGTGTGTTGTTCCCACCTGACCGTAACGGAGGGTGACCTCAATGGGGGTGACGAAAAGTGTCCTGAAGGGGCCCTTTAGGGCCCTTTGGAGCCAACAGGGGCCCAAACGGGGCACTAAAAGGGCCACTTCGGGTCCTATTCTCCACCCCCCATTCAAGTCATCCCTCCTATGACCACCTCACCCGCCCGACTGACGCTGTCCCTTGGCTTCGGGTCACAGCTCGGCTCTCCGGCTGCACTTGGGGATGACCTGGGCCCCCCCCCCCCCGGACCGCCGCGGCGCATCTGCCAGGGCGTATCCCGAGGGTGGACAACCTTGAGGAACCGACGACAAATTTCGAAAACCCCAGCTCATCCACCCCTTAACGTAGAGCCCTCCTAGATGGGGTCTGGGTAGATGGGGTCGGAGGATCGCACCGCATCGCCAATGCATCGCCGATAGATCGGCCATACATCGGCGATGCATCGGCGACGTCGGCGACGCGTCGGCGCCGTCGGTGTGGATAATGTCGGGCCCCGCATCGAGCCGCATCCCTGACGCATCGGCGTTGCGGCGCGATCCCCTGACCCCACCAAGGTCTAGATCAGACGAGGTGGGTGGGCACGTGGCCTCTGGCTCCTGGCGTCTGGACACATGCAGATGTTAGAGTTGCCCCTGGTGTCGGCGGCGCGCAGAGGGGGGGGGTATGGAGGAGGGTGGAAGGCTTCTGAGAAGGAGGCTGCTTCGTAGAAGCCGCCAGCCTTACGTCCATAGAGAAGACCCGCGCCATCCAAGAAGCAACATCCTTCCAAGAAGCCTTCCCCCCTCCCTCTACAGCCGAAATCTATAGTAAGGACGGGCGGTGAGGACGCCAGGGCCTTGGACGCTGAAGTTGGCACGTCTTGGGGTGGCGGGCTGCCAGCACCATGAGGGGCTGGCCAGTGCACACCGCGAAGGACGGGCCGCAAAGGCAAGGAGGCAACGGGTACCCTGAGGACATCCGGGCGTCCTTGACTGTGCCCTTCGGTCGGGCATGTCCTCCCGCAGGCGGATTTTGAAAGGAACACAGAACAGAGTCAAAAAACATTCCAAAATGACAGACACATCGTTTTCATACTATTTTTGTTTATTTTTTTTTTGCAAATTACTTGTGCAGAGGATATGCCCGGCTTCACTGTACCCGCTGGTGCTCGCCGTGCACGCCGCATGCGGTCGTCGGGTCCGAGCACCCCGAGACGCGCACTGCCAGCCGCCGCCCGCCGCCCGGCTCCGCCGAGGACGCGGCGCCCGCGGCGCCGCCCACGGCGGCGGGCGCCGCCGCGGCCGCCGCGGCCGCCGCGCGGGCCGGCGACGCGGCGGGCGAGGAAGCGGAGGTGGACCGGGACCTTGGGCAGGCTCAAAAAACTGGCATGTTCAATTGGGCGACGATCAAGAAGGGGCCAAAGGGGCCTTACGCGAGATGACGTAGTAACCTTACGCGGCGGCTTACGCGGGCCGTGGCGCGGTACGCTACATTAGAGACGAAGGCGCTACATGAGGTGGACCGGGACCTCGGGCGGGCTCCCAAAAACTGGTTGTGGAAGAAGAAAAAGAAACGCCATAAACATACGCTTTTGGCGCTCCGCGCGGACTTCTCGGATCTGCGCTGGACCCCCCCGGGCGCGCGGAGCGCGCCTGCATGGGGCGGTGCCGGAGGCGCCGCCCGAAGCCGCGCGAAGCGCCAAAAGTTTATGTTCATGGGCTTTTTCTTCTTCGAAATGTTCAATGGAAACATACTCCAATCAAAGAACCCCTGGAAAGCTCCCCGGACAACCTGTGCGGATTACTCTGACGACAAGGACCTGCCCCAGACGACCCCTGTGACAACCTAGCGGAGGTCCAAACAACCCCACACTGAGCAACCCCAATTGGGCTAGCCTCTCCGGGAATTTCTTCAATAAGACACAGTAGAGGCCTCCCAGAAGGGTCCGAGTAGATGGGGTCACAGGATCGCGCCGCATCACCGATGCATAGATTATGCATCGACGATGCATCGGCGACGTCGGCGGTGCGTCGGCGACGCCAGCGTGGAGAAATCCAGGCTCCACATCGAAGCGCATCGCCGATGCATCGGCGATGAAACGCGATCCTCCGACCCCGTTCAGGATGCCCAGAAAACCAGCTCTGTCTCCCCAGACTCCCTTGCGTTGCGAAAATTCGCCTAGCGAAGGGCCCAACCATATGCAGTTTTGAATACCGTCGGTGTGCGTATCGGCTTCGGTGGATCTCCGTATGGGGCCACGAAGCGCGTAAATGGTGTGGCGAAATGTGGCGGGGCAACCATGCGGGCGCTGTCACTGGGGCCTTCGAGCATCGCGGGGGGAATGAACTGAAGGAGAGGGGCCAGCAACAGGGGCAACTGGAGCCTTCGGTGGAGCTCCCTATGGGACCACGAAACGTGTGAGAGGTGTGTCGAAATGGCGGGTGGGATCGCATGCGAGCGCTGCCCCTGGAGACTTCGGTGGAGCTCCCTATAGCTTAGCCCTATCGGGCCACGGAACGTGTGAGGGGGTCGCCGATATGGAAGGTACAACACCATGCGGGCGCTGCCACTGGGGCCTTCGGTAGAGCTCCCTATGACATAGCCCTATCGGGACACAGAACGTGTGAGGGGGTCGCCAAGATGGAAGGCGGAACCCCATGCGGGCGCTGCCACTTGGGCCTTCGGTGGGGCTCCTCATGCGGCCACGGAACGTGTGAGGGGTGCGCCGAGTGGAGGGTGGAACCGCATGCGCGCGCTGCCAAGTGGCCTTCGGTGGGACTTCCTATGGGGCCTCGAAACGCGTGAGGGGTGTGTGCCGTAATTGGGGTGGAACTGCAGGAGGGCGCTGCCGCTGGCATCTCTCCCCATGGGGCCAAGAAATGTGTGAAACAAACACCAGAATGGAAGATTGAACCGCATACGGGTGCTGCCACTGGGGCTGGAGCTCCCTATGGGGCCACGAACCGTGTGACGGGTGTGCCGAAATGGAGAATGAAACTGCATGCGGGCGCTGCCACTGGGGTCTTCGGTGGGCCTCTCTATGAGGCCACGAACCGTGTGAGGGGTGTGCTGAAATTCAGGGTGGAACAGCATGTGGGCGCTGTCTCTGAGGCCTTCGGTGGGGCGCCCTACGGGGCCACGAAACGTCTGAGGGGTGCACCGAAATCCCACCAGCCCTCTGGGCGTATGTGGTTTAAGGAGCTTCCTCTTCCAACCTCCTTCTTCCCCTTCGGGGAGGGGTTTATCCCTCCCCCTAACCTCCTCCCCTGGACTTGGACGGGGGGGGCGCTGGTAGTTAGAGCGTCCAAGATGGCCTAAGATGGTTCCAAGAGGGCCTCAGAGAGCCCAAGATGCTCTAAGATGGCCCAAGATACCCCAAGATGGCTCGAGATGGCTCCCAAGATGCTCCAAGAAGCCCCAAGACCGCCCCAAGACGACTCCAAGTGGCCACGGAGGCCTCCCAAGAGGCCAACATCCTTCAAAAACCTAAGGAAAACCAATGATTTTTGCCTTCTCGCTTTTTCGCTTCCGATGGCCATCCGAGGCCTCAAGATGGCTCCAAGAGGGCCCAAGAGAGCCCCAACAGGGGCCCAAGAGAGCCCCAAGACGACCCCAAGAGCGCCCAAGAGCGCTCCAAGAGCGCCCCAAGAGGGGTTCAGGAGGCGATTCTGGAGGTTCCCGAGGGGGGGCGCGAATCCCACCAGCCCTTTAGGGCGTAGGTGGTCTAGGGAGTTTCCTCTGCCAACCCCCTTCTTCCCCTTCGGGGAGGGGTTTACCCCTCCCCTTACCCCTCCCCACTGACCTGGACGGGGCCGGTCGCGAGGTGTCAGAGCGTCCAAGATGGCCCAAGACAGCTCCAAGAGCGAACAGGCGAAAAAACACAAAACATTGATTTTACTTAGGTTTTGGAAGGATTTTGGCATCTTGGGGGGGCCCAAGAGGCGACTCGAGGCACTCTGGAGGGGCGGGGCTAATAAGCACCCCCCCCTTCTTTGATAGATCTCCTCCAAGATGGCCCAAAGAGCGCCCCGAAGGCTCCCAAGAGCGCCCCAAGAGCGCCTCAAGAGGGCCCCAAGAGACCCCAAGAGGCCCCCAAGAAGCCTCCAAGACGTTGCCAAGAGACCCCCAAGAGGCCCCAAGAGAGTCCAAGATGACCCAAGACGGCTCCAAGAGCGAAAAGGCGAGAAAACAGAAAACATTGATTTTATCTAGGTTTTGGAAGGATTTTGGCCTCTTGGGGGGCCCAAGAGGCGACTCGAGGCACTCTAGAGGGGCAACGCTAATTGGGGACCCCCTCTTCTCTGATCGATCTCCTGCAAGATGGCCCCAAGAGCGCCCCGAAGGCTCCCAAGAGCGCCCCAAGAGCGCCCCGAGAGCGCCCCAAGAGGCCCCAAGAGGCGCCCAAGAGGCCTCCAAAAGGCTCCCAAGAGACCCCCAAGAGGCCCAAGAGGCTCCCAAGACGGGTCCAAGAGCGAAAAGGCGAGAAAACAAAAAACATTGATTTTACCTAGGTTTTGGAAGGATTTTGGCCTCTTGGGGGGGCCCAAGAGGCGACTCGAGGCACTCTAGAGGGGCAGCGCTAATTGGGGACCCCCCTTCTTTGATAGATCTCCTCCAAGATGGCCCCAAGAGCGCCTCGAAGGCTCCCAAGAGCGCCCCAAGAGCGCCCCAAGAGGGCCCCAAGAGGCCCCAAGATGCCCCCAAGAGGCCTCCAAGAGGCCCGCAAGACACCCCCAAGAGGCTCCCCGAGATACGCAAGAAGCCCCCGGGACCGCCACGAGGCCCCAAGGACGGCCCAAGAGGCCCCCAAGCTCGCAATTGTCCTCCTCCTCCTCCTCCTCTTTTTCTTCCTCCTCCCTCCTCCCCCTCCTCCTCCTCCTCCTCCTCCTCCTCCTCCTCCTCCTTCTCCTTTTCCTCCTTCTCGTCCTCCTCGTCCTCGCAGTCCTCCATCTCCTCCTCCTTCTATTCCTCCTCCTCCTCCTCCTGCTCCTCCTCCTGCTCCTCCTCTTCCTCCTCCTACTCCGACGACGACGGCTCCTCCTACATCCTCCCCCTCTTGGGGTATATGGCGGCTCACCCCGCCCTTTGTTTTTCTGCATGCTCCCCCGCTTCCCTCATAACCTCCACTCCCCTGGGACTCATTTCTGGACGGGCTGGTGGGGATACGCGAAGCGTCTAGAATTAGGGAACCCCTCTTCTTTGATCGATCTCCTCCAAGATGGCCCCAAGAGGCACCCAGGAGGCCCCAAGTGGCGCCAAGATGGCTCCAAGATGGCCCCAAGATGGCCCGAAGAGGCCCTCAAGAGGGCCCCAAGAGGGCCCTAAGCGTCCCCAAGAGGCCCCCCCCCCCGAGGCACTCAAGACGCCCAAGAGCCTCCCAGGACC
This sequence comes from Prorocentrum cordatum, assembly GCA_963575745.1. Classification (NCBI taxonomy): domain Eukaryota; class Dinophyceae; order Prorocentrales; family Prorocentraceae; genus Prorocentrum; species Prorocentrum cordatum. The sequence goes on along the minus strand of CAUYUJ010000359.1, from coordinate 198,714 downwards.
GCCAAGAGAACCCCCAGACGTCCCAAGATGCCTCCAAGAAGCGCCCAAGAGATATCCCAAGAGGCTCCGAAAGTCATTCAAGCGACCTCTTGCCTTTTTGCTCGCCCTCCTCCTCCTCCTCAATATGCCCTCCAGACGCTCCAAGAGGCCTCCAAAACAATCCCAAGAGGCATCCTACGAGGCTCTTATGTTCGTAATTTCTCTGTGTGCTGTCCACTTCCCTGATCGAGGCAATTCCTCTGGGCATCGTTTCTGGATGGGATGGTGGGGTTACGCGAAGCGTCTAGAATTGGGGTGTAACTGATTGCGGGAGCTGCCACTGGGGCCTTCGGTGGAGCTCCCTATGGGGCCACGAAGCGTGTGAGGGGTATGCCGGAATGGTTGACATTCGGAGGGCAGAGGGACGGATGGGACGCGGGAGAGATGGGAGGAGGGAGGAGGGGGAGGAGGAGGAGTGACGCGGGGTGCTGTCTCTTCAAAACGAGGACATAACACCACAAGATGGTTGGGGAAAAAAGCCCCGACGGCTAGGTTTGAGCCACTCTGGGCCTCGCCAAGCCCCTGGCATCTGAAAAACATACTCGGGACGAGAAGCCAATTCTGGGTAACGGGTCGAGACCTCTGGGGGCCCACGCTGTGAACAAGTCATGACGTCGGGGGTCTGGGAACTCGCCATCGCTCGGACGTCCATGCCCCATCCATTTTTCGATTTCGCGCGCTTATTTTCCGCAAGATGACCCACGCCTTCGAGCCCACGAGGGAGGACCACCGGCGAGGACCCACTAGAGTTTTTTGAGGCGCGCCCCCCCGCAAGATTCCGAATGAGGAGGGGTGAGAGATAAGGACATCGAGAAGGATGAGGGAGGAGGATTGGATGCGCACCCTCATTGGGCTCGTCAGCAGACGATCGCAAGCCAAATACGGTCGGACCCAGGATGTTTTTCGATGGTCCAGGCCGGGAAAAATGCACACGCCCGATCGATGCCAAATTGAGCAGGGACCGACTGTACCGGCATTCCTTTAGGCCAACTACGACATTTTCTTAGAATCCCAAACTGTTTTAACAACAGAAGCCAGTGTTCCTAGAATATTAGCCCGATGTGTTAAAACAAAACAGTCCCAGCCAGACATGCTCTAAGATCACCTCGTGCAGACCACAAAAGGTTCTCAGAACACTCTTTGGTGGGCCAATAAACGAGCCCGGACGCTTCGCCATTGCTTGACCAAAGGAACCGCCCCGCCTCCCCCGGGGCGACGCGCCGGCGAGCACGTGGCCGCCAGGGGCGCGGGGTAAGGGCACGCGAGCCCCAGCGCAGGGCAAGCCGAACAACAAAAAGCAGCCCGAGGCGGAGAGCCCACGCACGGCGCCCCTCCCAAACCTAGGGTTACGTAGGTCGGGCATGTCCTCCTACAGGCGGATTTCGGGCGAAAAATGAAGAATAATCAAACACGTAATCAAAGCATCATCAAAAGTAGTGGAAACATTGTCGCCAGACCTTTTTTTATCTTATTTTTGCATATTCCTCCTGTAGAGAGACACGCCCGACTTACACTTAGGGTTGTCCTTACCTTACACGTCGGTTGGAAGAAGCAGGCAAAAGCATGGCATCGGAAGGCGGATCAAGTATACTGGGTCCAAGCGCTCCCAGGGCATAACAGCACACAGCAGAAGCATGTCGATTCTTGAAGCAGGAGGGCGCGTGAAGCAGACTTGGATCTGGGAGTCTAAGAATACATATTCTCAACGACCAGCGTGCAACTGACCCTCCCCGCGTCGACGGGGCCACGGCGTGCGCCCAGCACTGGCCTCTTGGCGCCCCATAAGGGCCCCTCCACGCCTGCGCAGGGCTACATTCGGCCTCCCCCGAGGACCCGAGGTTCCCGCGCGAAGGGGATCTCCTTGGAAGACCGCAGCACGCCGTGAGCATCGACTTCCGGACGTCCGCGCAGACCGACAGTCGAGGCGTTGCCCTAAGGAACCCTAAATAAGGAAGGAGGCCCCTTTTTCCCATAAGTTCAACCTCGATTTCCCATGGAAAACCTCAGGAAAACCCGAGGCAAACTTTGAAACAATCAACACCGAGCCCCTCCCCAACGAAAAAGGTTCCTCAGTCAGCGCCCCGACTGTGTTGGGTCGGCGCTGGACCCCCCCCCTGGCGGCGCCTCTTGCGCCGCCCCTGCCGCGTCTCGCGAGCCAGGGCAGAGGGCCCAATGACGACGCAAGAGATCTGCGAGGACCTCCCGAAGCCCATGCGTGTGGCGTGCTGTGGGCTTCGAGGACCTCCTGCCCTGCCCCAACGCCGCTGGCGCCGCGCGCTTCTTGGCGTTGGGGCGCACGTCGGTCAGCTTCTCCAACCTCTGCACGTCTGTCAGCTGCTCCAGCTTCTCCGGGCCGGCTGCCATCATCACAGCGGCGTCCAGGTCGTGACGCCGGCCGAGCCACGCGCCCGTCTGCTGCGGCCGCTGGGCGGACTTGTCCCTCGGGTCCTTGCGCAGCTCGTCCGAGCCGTGCGCAAACGGGCACAGCTTGCCCTGGGCGCACCAGCCCTCGACGTAGTGGCTGCACAGCCTCGTCTTCCGGGCGCACGGGCCAGACGGCGGCGCCGCCAGCTCGAGCTCGGCCTCGCCGTGGGCCCAGATGCAGAAGACGCCCTTCGCGCAGGCGTCCCTGGCGAAGAAGCGGCACAGCTGGCGCTTCTTGATCAGGCACTGCGCCCGCACCCGCCGCCTCTCCGAGGGCGACATCGAGCGGCCCGGCGGGCCCGCAACCTGCGCCCTGCGCGGCACGCCGGGCGAGCGCGAGCGCCCTCGGCCGCGCCCGCTCCGGCGCGAGCACGACCGCTGCGGCCCGCGCAACGACTGCGACCGCCGCGGGCCGCGCCCGCTGCGCAGCGAGGGGAGCCGCCGCAGGCGGCGGCGCCGCCGCCCGGGCCCGCGGCCGCCCGACCGCGGCGAGCGCCCCGAGCAGCGCGAGCCGCGCGAGGAGCGCCTGGAGCAGCACGAGCCCGGGCCGCCCGAGCCCGAGGAGGAGCCCGAGAGCGACGGGGCGGCGCCGGCCGCGCCCGCGGGCGGCGCCGCGGGCGCGGCGCCGGCGGGGGCGCCCCCGCCGAGGCCCGGGGGATCCGCGAGGTCCGCGGCGGCGCCCTGGTGCACGTCGGTGAGGTCGCGCCCCCAGCCTAAGAAGGGCAGAGCATCCCTCCCCCCCCCGGAAAAGCAGTTTTACCGACACGCGAAGCCAGGAGGACCCCAGAAGAGGCTCCCAAGAGGCTCAAAAAGAGGCTCCCAGAGGCCCCCAAACGACCCCCAAGAAGCCCCTTCCCGACGGAGGCCCCCTGGAGGCCCCACGAAGAGGCCCCAGAAGATGCTCCGAGAGGCCCCCAAACGGCTCCCAAGAGGCCCCCCGGAGGCCACGCGCAGGCAAACGCCTGCGATGGCGCAGTACGGGCCCGCGGAGTGAGCGAAGCGATTGCAGTGGGGGCCCGACCACAAGAAACGTTCCACAAGAAACCCAAGCCTGAGACCCCAGGACGTCCATTGATTTTCGGCGTGGGGACTTCACGCTTTCCATCGCAAAACCGCCGACACTCAAGAAACCCAGGGCACCCTGGAGGCAAGCAGGGTGCTTCTTGGCACGGGCGGCCACTGTAAGAAGGGCAGGCCCCCCCCCCGCCCAGCTGAAGTCTCCCGACGAGCGACGCCGTCCAGTAGTAAACGCACCCACGCAAGGCGTCGAGCAGGGCAGGGCTGTTTAGGTACATGCCCAGGGCCGTTCAGGAAGCGCCAGTCCCCGAGATCCGACGTTGCAAAAGGATGCGACATCGTAAAAATCACGCCAGGAGCCCTACAGTAGGGGCTCGACCCAAAGAAACCTTCCACAAGAAACCCAACCCTGAGACCCCAGGAGGTCCATGGATTTTTGGTGCGGGAACGTCACGCTTTCCACCACAAACCATCGAAACTCGAGAAACCCAGGGCACCCTGGAGGCAAGCAGGGTGTTTCTTTGCATGGGCCTCCACTGTACAGCATCGTAAAAATTATGCCGGGGGCCCTAGATTCCACTTTTTTTTCGCGCCATGTCTCGAGCCGGATCGATCTGTGAGGGTCCCAGGGCCCGAAATTGAGCGCAACCGCCGGTGGTAAAAAAATGGCAACGCCAGGATCTCTAGGGAAAAACCAGGTGGTACCAATACCACTCCCTGGACCTCTCCTGGGGTGCGTTCTGACCAAGATTTTGAGACGAATCCAGCGGTGGCGACGACGGAGGCCCAGGAGGCCCAACAAAAAGGGAAAACGAGGGGAGGATAGATGTATGGGTACCTTTTCCTCCTCGGAATCTCAGGGGCTGTCGGGGTCTGGGTGGCGGTTTTCCTCCCTTGACGGCCCCACGGCGGGCTGAAGTCGTGCGCCCGCCGCCTGCCGAGGGGCGTCCTCGTGCGGCCCCTGGCGGGGTCTGCGCTGGATCGGATCGCAAATTCGGATCGCATCGACAGCGGATCGAACCGCCAACGACTCGTCTCGAATCGGATCGGCATCGAGTCGCCGCGCCCCGCTTCCGGCTGGCCCTGGCCGATGTCCGTGATCAAATCAGAACCGGAACCGAATTACATCTAATCACATTGATCGCATCGAAGCACATCGAATCACATCGATGGAACCGATCACATCGAATCACATCGAATCGCATCGAATCGAATAAAGTGAATAAAACCCAGCCAGCGCATCGAATCGCATCGAATCGGATCGTAGGCGGCCCTGCCTGGCGGGGTCCGTGGCCGGCATCCCCCCGGGGGGGCCGGGCCCGCCCGCCCGCGGCGGAGCGCGGCGGCCTTCGAGCCGCGGCGGCCCTGGAGACGGCCCCTGCGCCCTCGTCGTCGTCGTCGTCGTCGTCGTCGTCGTCGTCGTCGTCGTCCTCGTCGTCGTCGTCGTCCTCGTCGTCGTCGTCGTGGTGGTGGTGGTGGTGGTGGTCGTCGTCGTCGCCATCGCCGTCGTCGCCGTCGCCGTCGCCGTCCGCGTGGGAGACGGCGCAACCGATAGCGCAACCGTTGGATCGCGCCGCCAATGGCGCAACCCACGGGTGGCGCAGCCTTGTGGCGCAACCAGCGGATGGCGCAACCCATGTTGCAGCCTAACCCATGGACGGCGCAACCTGTCGTGCAACCGCTGGATGGCGATGGCGCCGCCCATGGGTGACACAACCCATGGATGACGCAATTTGTGGCGCAAAGAAGGGGAAACCGACGGAACCCGCCGTGTTTGGCCGTCACGGTTTCCACAGGTGTGTTTGCAATTTGGGCTGACGGTGGGGCCCACCGGCGGGCCGCCCAAACAAAATCCCTGACGGCTGCACCCAACGATTCAATCACCCGCGACGCCTCCATCCCCACCGCGATCGGTGTCGGACTCAATCTTCGGACACGCCACCAGGACAGATGACGACCTTCGGCAAGCGAATGATGACATTTCCGACTTTTGGCGTTTACATCATCTGACGGCCAACGGGGCCCGAGGCTGGACATCCAGCGGCCCGAACCGAGGAAAGCATCGGTCGGCTTGATCTTCTCGTGCCGCACGAGGCTTGGGTCTTGGGCCTCAAGATATACGCCCCCAATGAAGAAAGAACATCACGCACTCAAGCCCCAAGGGAGGATGACCATGGAAGGGCAACGAGATGAAGGTGATTTAGATTTGGGTGCGAGCCGTCGGACCGCAGGGGGGCTCCCGTTCGAACGAAGATCTCTATCCGACAACGCACGCTAATCGCTCCCCACGGAATTCCACGCCGAGAAGATCTAGGGGTCGCACGCACAGGTGTGGGCGCTAGTCCTCAGCTCGTAGCCCAGTGCCTGTCCTGAGGGGGTTGTCCTGGCCAGAACCCAGCCGCGGCGACGAGAAGTTTCTCGCAGGCACCCGCAAATCTGTTTCTTGTTTTCGTCAGCTGCCCGTGCCTCGGCTCCGGGCTTGTCCCAATTCCGGGCGTCGTTTCCTCCTCTGCCTCCTGCTGCCGTTGCTCCCCCGGGTCGTCCACCTTGGGAGGGCCTCGTTGCGAATGGGGATGTGTGCACATACAAGTTTTCAGAAACGCCCTGCCCACAGAGTTGGCGACGATGGGGTGTTCGAAGTGTTTCACGGCGCTCGGCTGCCGTCGCGTCGGCGCCAGTTTTCCCGCCCATGCACCTCTGACATGCACGGCGTTTTTTTTTTTTTTTTTTTTTTTTTTCTCTCTCCCTCTCTGCATCGCTTCACTCAGAAAGGTCTTGGCAGCCAGCGCGCGCAGTTCGAGGGCGCCGGCGCTCCGAGCGGGCCTGGAGAGGCCCTTCGCGCGCGCGGCGGCGAGCTCTCGCCGCCCCCCAAAGGCGCAGGCGAAGGGATGGGGAAATGCAGCCAAGATTTCTTGTGTTTTCGTCCCCCTCCCCTTCCCTTATTTTCCCACCTCTTCGAAAGGATCGACGACTGATTCTGTATGTGTGTGTGTGTGTGTGTCTGTGATTCTCCCCTCCCGATGCTGAAGCCATTGGAGTGGGGTCGTCCCAACACGGCTTCAAAACGACCGAAGCGCAATGAGAAAACAAAGCTTGGGCGCCCCCCCCGCGCCCGGCTGCGGGCACCCGGGGGGGGGGGGAGCGAGGTGGTCCAAACGTGCCGCCAGCGTGCCCCCAGACAAGGCCTGCGTGGGAGCAACCAGCTAACTCCAGGAGGGCCCCCCCTCGAGAGAGCCCCAGGAGGCCCCTGGGGAAGGCCCCCGAGAGAGCCCCAGGAAGGCCCCAGGAAGAAAGAGAGGGGAGAGAAAGAGAGAATGAGAGAAAGAGAGAGAGAGAGAGAGAGAGAGAGAGAAAGAGAGCCATGCGGGCCTCGGAAAGAGCCTCAAGAGGGCGAGCGCGCACGAGCGCGATGGAGCGCGACGACCCAGCGGATTCGGGTACCCACCCGCCCGAACAAGGCGGCGCGGAAGGGTCTCAGCCCTGGGGCCCAGAAGATGCCGTCGATCGCCGCCCTGGCAACGTGCCGCCCTGCCAACGTGCTGTCACGCTCTCCCCCGGGCGCCTCCTTTGAAAGTCGAGGAGAAGAGAAACAACGCAACATTCCGCTGTCTTGTGAATGCCCAAAATGCGCACCAACATTCAGCGCGCCAGGCAAAACGGCTTGAAATATGCTGAGCGGGCAATGTCTGTAGCCACCAGAGACGACCGAGGCCCGAAGAAGAATGATCCCACAAACAAACTCATGCTCCGAACTTCGGACTCGATTGGGAAGCCAACAAGCCCCAACACCGGGCATCAAGAGTTTCCTCCGCTGACGCACTCTGGTCGCTTTGCTGAAAACGAACAACAATTTCTGCCAAGTAAGGTTCGCCCCCGAGCGGCGATTATCCCGGCGGGCGCCTATGCATCCAGGCGCGTTGCCGTGCGAACCCGGCGTGGATGGAGCACTCGCGGGTGACCTTGCGAGCAGCTCGGCACCTTGGGTGATGCCGCGCAGGGCTGCGAGCCTTGTCGACAGATTCTCCTCCGATGGAGGTGCGCGACCCGCAGAAAGCCCGGCTGCTTTTCAAAAGCTCAAAGCCGGCGCTGCCTGCTGCAGACGGACGGAGGCCGCGGGGCGAGCGTGCGCGGTGCGGGGGTGCTGTCGGCAGCTTTCCTTGCTGCGGTGGCTGCCGGGGCCGCGCAGCTGCCATTGCGCTCGCCGCCGCGCCCCCTGGGCCGCGGCGACGCACCGTGCTGGCCAAGTTTTGAACGACCTCGGGCGCCGTGCCTGAAATCACCTGCTGCGTCGGACTCGCCCAGGGGTGTCTGGCTCGGCTGTCGTAGTAGGTCTGCGGATGAGGCGCGCTCCCGCGCTGGCCTCGCTTCCGCCGTGACTGCGACGGCTCGGGGGGCGGTTGCTTTTCTCTGCGGTAATCAAAAACCTGTTGGTGCGTTGTCCACATCCCCTGCAATTGTCCTGGGAACCTTCCATCTTGGCCGTCGTGACGGTCGATGGTGGGAACTGTTCCAGGTCGTCGCTCGCATTCCAATGCTTGCTAACAGGATGGGTCGTCCAGCGTCTCTATCGGTGTCGAGTTTTCGTGAGTGCGGCCGCTTCCAGGCCCATGGCCTTGCGGAGGCACTTTGGCCGAACGGTGCAACGGACGGCCCCGGACTGGAGCGCGTCATTATACGAGAGTCGAAACTTTACACTGGCTTCTGTCATAACAGCATGCAGAGCAATGTGATCGACCATGTCTGACTTCCCGCGCCCAGTCTGAATCTGGTGTCGATGTCGTAGGGGACCATGCGTTTATAAATGCGCGTGCCCTTGCTGAGACCATTGGTCATGATGCTCTGCGAGTGCGCCCAATATGTTTTACGCGAGTGGCAGGTGGCCAGGTTGTCCAGGGCAACCTCTGTGAAGAGGCCGCGCGGTGCCTTGACCTTCTCACGCATGGTGCTGGACGCGGGCGCGACAAAACGCTCGGTTCCGTCATCTCGAGTGGGCTTCTTTCAACTTGAACCGATCCTTTTCATGGCTCTTTTCCGAGCTGAGGTGGCCGCCATATAATGTTCGGCGCGCTGCGCGCGGTGGGCAGAAGTGCCGAGCACCCTCCCGCCACGGCCTCGCCAAACAACTGCGGGGCAACACTCTGCCCCCGTGGACCCCAGCGTTTGTTATGTAGGCCGTCACTCACCTCGAACCGTCCGTCGAAGTCGTCGAAGCAAACGGCGGGGTGGACATGTCGGTGATTCGGGTGCGCGTCGACACAACATGCAGAACGCCTTGGACACTTGCTCCGCATCTCGTATGGGTAGCAGGAGGCCGGCCGCCTCTGTCACGGGCGCTAGTGGGCGGATCGCGCGGGGGCGGCTCGCCTCAAAACCGACCGATCTGCGATGACCTGGGGGCAGCAAGACGCATGAGATGCGTCGTTCTCAGTTGCGGGCGTCTGTGGCGGCCCCCAGCGTGATTCCTCCGCCGCGCCGCTGTGGCGGCCAGGTGGTGGCGCGTTGATGCGGACCTGGGGATCGCGGACAATGGCCGCTGCCACCGATGCGGCTGTAGGCGCATTTCCGCGCAGTTTGCTCGGCGGAGGTGGCTGTGGCGCCTCTGGCATGGGCGTGGCTGGCGGCGTTGGCGGGGCTGGCTGGGCGGCCCCTGCAGGTTGGTCTCCCCGCTGTGGTGGCGGGGGCGCGCTGGCATGGATCAGCTCGCTAAGCTCGAGGGGCGGCGGCGGCTTGGGCGACCTGGGGGTCGTCGACCTCCCCAGTGCCGCGCCGCCCAGGGGGCGTGCCCAGGAGCTACGAAACGCCGGGGCGCACCCACTGCACCGCCACTTGCGAACTAGGCTTCGGCGCGAAGCCAGCCGCCGCAAACTCCTTCGCCAAGGTCCCCAACGCTCGGAGCACACTTCGGCTGCTTCTTCCCGGTGCAGTTCATAGAGTCCTGAGGCTGGCTCCTCGAGCTCGCCCCGCCAGATGCCATCCCGTCGGGAAGTAGTGGCGCAGTTCGACCAGCGAGATTGGGGTTTGCCGCCGTCCCCCGACCTCGCGCCGAGGTCGCCGCCCTGGCTCGTGCTGCCCGCTCGTTCGCGAGCGCTCTCTGGAGCCCGTGAACCTCTCGAAGACGGACGTGGCTCGCGCCGCGGTGTCTTGCCGTCGCTGGCCCCCCATGCTGCGTTCTCCGGCTCGTCGCGCGATGCGTGTAGAAGGGTCAGCTGCCGACTGCGATATCGTTAGACGTCGAATGAACCAAAGGTGTCGGACACGCGTCGCGCCGGACTCAAACCCCTGTCTGGGGGCCCGAAAAACTCGACGACAATCCAGCGTCGCCGCGCCCCCGGCTGCGAATCCGGTCGGCTTGTTTCCGAGCGCCCCGGTCGCCCCGAAGGCGCTCTGTCGCCTTGGCCAGTTCCGTGGCCCCCGCGTCTTCGGCCGCCATGCGGTAAAGGCATGTTCCCTCGCATCTGCAGCTGACACAGCTGCGACTGAACTGCGGCCCGTCGGGGCAGCGGCTGCGACTGCGGGGCCGGCGGCCCCCCCGGGGGTCGGCCAGCCCAGGCACCGCAATGCCTCGTTTATATCGTCTTGCGTTAACGGTACCAACGGAGGGTCACCTGACTAAGCTGGGATGAGGCCCCAGTTTGCGCACGGAGAATCACGCCCAGCTGGGCGCCCTGGTCGGCGCTGTTGCCAATGTGCTTTGCATGGGCAGCGCCGCCCGCTGTCGCTGCGTAGATTGACGCGGCGGCGGAGGTCCCTTCGACCAACCTGTGCCCCAGCGTCGCGTCTCTGACCCGAGCCCTGCGTGGCGCGACCGAGCTGGTCGCGGTGCGACAGGTGGCCGGCGCCAGGGGCTAAGCGGCGGCCTGGTCGACGTCGCGGGCCGCCCCGTCGCGGGCAGCTTGCCGCCGTGCAACTCAACTGCCGCAAGCGCATGGTGGGGCGCTCTCTCCTGCGCTCCTCTCGGGGAGGTGACGGCGCAAGTGGGGTCGGGGGGCCGTCGCAGCGATCTGCGCGGCCATATCTGCCCGCGGCTGGAATCGGGACCGTCGTCGTCGCAAACCGTGAATCTAGCGGCCTCGTCTTCGTCGAGGCCCAGTTCATCTCCGTCCGATCCCACTACTGGCCCCCATGGTCATCGTAAAAAGATTCAGCGCCTGGCGCTGGTTCCGGCTCGTCTCCGAGCTGCTGGCCCGGCGGGCCTGCCGTGGCCCTGCGACGCATCTCATCTGCATTGCTGGGGGCGCGCTGCCAGCTTCCAGTGCCTCCCCGACGCCCGAGCGCGAGCTGCCCCTCAGTCTCGCAGCCCCCGGGAACTGACTCGACGCGACCCATCGGGGCGTGATCCGCGCGGACGCTTGCGCCCATGGCAGCCGGGGCCCACGTCTGCGCCAACTGCAGGGGGTGACTCGGCCAGAATGCGACGCCTCCCGCGAGTCGACGGGGCCCTGGCAGAGCGCCGTCAGTGGCGTTGCGCCCTCGACGGGAGAGGAAACGTCAAAGAGGCCCATTAGGCCGCTGGGCCCTAACACAATGCTAAGTTCGAACATTGTTTTGCTAGGGTCTCGGGCGGGGTCGCCCCTGCGAGTTCGAATCCTTCGATTTCGAAATCCAATCGAGATCGCCTTCTGGGGGGGGTCTCCAGCGACAGCTGCGCATTCTCGACATGTGATCGCAAATTTAAGAAATTCCCAGTGCCGCGGGGCGTGGCCACGTCGCGACGACTGTTTCGCTCGAGACTGCCTTCAGGAACAGCTTCGAAAGATGTCGGAACTTGCTGGTTCGATGTCGAAATGGCGCTCCCGCTCAGGTCTTCCCCCGAATCAGAATTCGGAGCCTTTCGGGCTCGATTTTGAAAATGCGCCCCCTCGCAGCAGTCTCGCCGAAAACTGGAATTCGATGCCCTTTTGGTGCGATGTCGCCATGGCCCTCCCGCGCGGGACTGTCTCGGAAATAGAAGCGGGCCCTTCGTCAGCTCGGGTTTGCGGACTGGTCGTGGTGGAAACGCGAAGCGCGTTGAAACTTTCGCGGCGTCGACGCGCGGGGGGCGCGCGGGTTCCCATGCGTTGTCGGGGGCGGGGGGGGGGGGGGGAAGGGGGGGGCTCGATTCCGAGCGGGGCCGCGGGGCGCGCGGCCTTGTCGGGGGAGGGGGGGGGGTGCTCGTTTCCGAGCGGGGCCGCGGGGCGCGCGGCCGTAGCTCGGCGACGGATCCGGAGGGCAACGACCGGCGCTTGCCGCCGTGGCCCTCTCTAACGAGCGCGGCGGCGGACGGTGCTTTCCTCGCGCTCAAGTCGGTTGATCTCCTCAGTTGCTCGTTCACTGAGTGCGCCGTCGTCTCAAATGTCGCTAACTGGGGCCGTTTGTCCAATTTCCATGCCCCCCCCTCTCTGAGTGGAACAGAGCGATTACCTCGCGAGGCGTCGCGCTACACTGATGCAACCGAGGGGGCCCACGTGCTTCGTGCGAGCTCTTGCCCTTGCATTGCTGACGCGCAACGTGCGCGGGCGATGCTATGTGATCGAGGAAGTGCCGCGCCTGGTGCGCCGTGGGCGACCAGGGCGGAGAGCGCACCCCTCCCCCCCCAGCGCGCCCCCTGTGGCGCCGAGGAAAATTCCGCCCCCTGCGAGCCTGCAACGCATGGCGCCCCCACCCCCAGCGCGCCCCTTGTGGGGTCGAGGAAGTGTCGCGCCTGCCGCGCCCTGGGGGCCTGCAACGCACGGGGCCGCGGTGGGGGATCACCCCCTGCGCGCCCCTTGTGGCGACCCGCAGATGCCGCGCCTGCCGCGCTCTGCGAGCTTGCGGCGGATAAGGGCCCCACGCCCAGCGCGCCCCCTGTTGCGTCGAGAAAATGCAGCCTCCTGCTGCGCTTTCACGAGCGCGCGGCGGACGAGGGCCCCACCCCCAACGCGACTCCTGTGGCGTCGAGGAAACGCCACTCGTGCCGCACTTTGCGAGCGTGCGATGGATGAGGCCCCCCCCTTCCCCCCCGGAACACCCCTTGCGGCGTCGAGAAGATGCCGCCCCTGCCGCACTTTGCGAGCGCGCGGCGGACGAGTGTCCTAACTCCAACACGCCCCAGTGGCGTCGGAAAAATGCCGCCCCTGCCGCACTTTGCGAGCGTGCGACGGATGAGGGCCCCATCCCCGGCACGCCCCCTGTGGCGTCGAGAAGATGACACCCCTGCCACACTTTGCGTGGTGTGTATGATGCGTGCGCGCGATGTGTATGATGCGTGTGCCGCTGTTTCTGGACGTGTGTCTCATGCGGGTGCTCAGTATGTCTCATGTGTATGATGCGTTTGCGGCTGCATCTGGATACGTGTCCCGTGCGGGTGCCCAGTGTGGCGCATGCGTCGTGGGTGCATGGTGCAGTGAACGCGCCAGGAGTGCAATGGCATTCTTAATGTGTGTGTGTGTGTGTGCGTGTCTGCGAGCGCGTGCGCGCGCGCGGCTGCATGTAGACTCGCGCCTCGCGCGCGCCGAGCATGGTTGCGCGTGGGTGAGGCGAGAGAGGAATGGGGGAGAGGAAGAGAGAGGAGGGGGGGGGGCGTGCGCGCACGCGCGAGGAGGACGCGGGTGCGACGCGGCAGGGACGTACACCCACATCCCACTCAGCACGTGGGGGATCTATCTCACCAGCCAGTCCCACAAAGAGATCAAGCGAGAAGGTGTTCTGCGCGCTTTCGCGCTCAATATCGAGCAGATTGTTTAGCGCAACAACTGCGGCATCAACGTCGCCGGGTAGATCGTCCGGAAAGTCGAAGGGGCAGCCCCGCCGGCGCGCGCCTGCATCTCGTCGAGGCCGCCAGCATGAGCGCGGGGAAAAAAAATCCGTGCATTCGAAATTCTCGAATGAGGGGTACTCGGCCACGTCCCCTGCGCTTGGGCCGCAGTCGGGATCAGTTATGGAACCCATTCAATTTGCCGTCCTCGGGCAATCCTTGTCAGCGAGCTTGTCACTGCCGCATCCATGGCATTTGGAGGTCCTGCCATCGCGCCCCCAGGGTTTGCCATCTCTGCCTTTCCTTCTCCGGACGTCCTACGACATCGGCCCCGGCCTGTTCCCCGACAGAATATCTCGTCGCAGTGGCCGCCTGGAAGCTCAGCAATGCAGGGATGCAGCGATGCGCCGTCCGTGCAGGCGTCTCCGCCCCCACTTGCGTTTCCCTGTGCGTCCTATCATCCTCCTGATCGTCCGTCTCGCTCTGCGCGCTGGCTTGCGAGTAAGCCTCCTTCACCTCCTTCTGACCGATTGAAAAAGGAGATGAGACCAAATGTTCGTCGGTATGTTCGTCGCTTTTTAACTCCGGAACATTTGCTTAACCCGAGCGTCGAATACCGTTTGAAAGACCTGTGTCCGAGCAGGTACCAGGAGTCAAAGCCGTCATTCGCGGAGTTTGCCTCCCCCATGCGGTGTTTGGCGCGTTTGTGCGCTCGTTAGCGGTTTTCGTGGGAGCGGGCCCCTGTCATGGTTGCAAAGCTTATCGCGCTTCATTGCGACGTGTTTCTGAGCTGCAGTCTTTGATAACTACCCATATCATTCTCGGTGGATCTATATTTCGAATGGGTTGGAAGTGCATCGGTGTAGTAAAAATAATTAAACTCCTCGTGCGGGCCCTTGATAGCTGAACTCGTTCCCAAACTCGTCTCGAATAGGTCCACGGGGGTGCGGATAGATAGGGGCTGGGCTCAGGGATGGAAGTGACGACGGTCACAAACATCGAACCAACACATATAAGAACAATACCGGCTATGGAAACCAACCGCACGAGAATATTGCCACCCCGCTACCACATCAAAACCAGCGCAGTACCGTCACAAGGCACACTGCTGAAGAGCAGGCTGGTAATGTGAAGGAGGATTGTACACTGATGGTGAAGAGAAGAATGGGAGGCCTTCTCCTCTCAAACATGCCGCGTAACAATGCGGAATCACATAGGGCGTGTACATCCTGAACCGAGACGATAGAAGAGTGCGCGTTGTGCCCCCCTGGACGCCTCCCTTCAAAGTGGAGGAGGCGGGCCCAAGGGGGATGGAAGGGAGAGGAGGTGATGGGAGGGGGGCGGGGGCAACACGGAGAGGGGAGTGGATGGATGGGGGGGGGAGCGGAGCAGAGGTGACGGGATGGGGGGGCGACGGAGTGGCGCCGCTGCTGGAACTGCCCCGCAAAGGTGGCGGATGGTGGGCGGAGGGTAGTGGGAGGCATGGGGGAGCGGCACCGGGGGAGGGCAAACAGAGGAGCACCCTCAGTTCCGAGCGTCGCAGCATCACGCAACACAGATCGCGACGGCTGGTTCTCTTGCGTGCTCGGCCTCTGGGGCCCTGTAGGTATGGAGCGCACGCCCCGGGGAAGAGGCCGCGGCACCCCGGATGCTGCAGCAAAGCCCACAGCCAGAGCGCAAACTCGTGGACCTTACCTTGATGAAACCACATTCCGCGGCAACAGCTGATTCGGCTTCGCTGACACTGGCATCTCCTAGGAGATGTTGGCGTGGTGGATCCACGCGCGCGCGCGCTCGTCTCGACGCAGGGCGTCTGGGCGCGCCCTTTGCTTTCCTGCGGGCCGTGAGCGAGTGCAGTTCGAGTGCAGTGCGGGTCGGCGCCTGCTGAATGCTCCGAACATGCTGAAAACAAGCACACCCACAGCGTCTTGCCGGCACCAGCTTTGAGCCACAAGCGTCCAGATGCTCGCCACGAGGGGCGAACGCATGCGATGAGAAGCCTTCACCAGGCCATACGGGAAGGATAACGGGACTAGGGAGGAGGAGGAGGAGGAGGAGGAGGAGGAGGAAGAGGAGGAGGAGGAGGAGGAGGAAGCAGAGGAGGAGGAGGAGGAGGAGGAGGAGGAGGAGGAGGAGGATGAGGAGAAGGAGGAGGAAGAGGAGGAGGAGGAGGAAGAGGAGGAGGAGGAGGAAGAGGAGGAGGAGGAGGAGGAAGAGGAGGAGGAGGAGGAAGAGGAGGGGAAGGAGGGGATGGAGGAGGAGGAGAAGGAGGACGAGGGGTGAGCGCCTGGGATGAGAAGCCTCCATCGCGGGCACGAGAGTGGTGGCATCTGGCACGGTCCCGCGCCGTTTGATCGGCCAGGCTGTGTGCGCCACGCGGAAAGCGGAGATCCGCAGCGCAGTCGGGCCTTACCAGTACGGCGTCCTGGAGCCTTCTGGTGCCGAAGCTTTGCAGATGGCGATCACCGTCCACGCCGAGTCCCACTCCGATTGGGCGTTCATCAGCGTTGACGTCCGGTCAGCTTTCCGCCGCCTCCGCCGCAGGCGCCTCTTCTGGGCCCTCCGCGCGAGGTGCCCTGATCTCGAGGTGCTCGCAAGGTCTACGACCGGCGAGGGGTGCACGCGGTCTCGGGGGAGGGCGAGGCCAGCTCCACGGTCGTCCAGTGGCTCGGCCTGGATGAGGGTTGCCCGCTCTCCCCAGCGTTGTGGGGGATCTTCCTCGCGGACCCCCTGGACGAGCTTAACGCCCAGTTGCGCGCGCTGCGCGTCGAAGCCAAGGCGGTCGCCTTCTTGGACGACGTCTACCTGTGGGCCCCCCACGCGGCCGCCTCCGCAGCCCTCCGGCTCGCGACGGACCTCCTCGCGAACACGGGCCTCGAGGTCCACGCTGGAAAGACCAAGGTTTGGGTGCCAGAGGCCGCGGGCGAGCTACCAGAAGTGCTACGCCACGTGACGGTGCCGGCGCTGGCCTGTCTGGGCAGCACCCTGCCGTTCATGAGGAACCACAGGGTGACGGAGGAAGAGGGCGACGACTGGCGGGACGTGACTGCTGGCATGGGCGCTGCCGACGAGGTGTCCCGCGCTGTGACGCGCCTCAAGAGTTTCAACGAGAGGCTCAACTCCCTGGTCATGGCGGGGCTCCCCATCCACGAGGCCTTCACGCTGTTGCGCAACTTTGTAAACGGCTCCACCACGTACGCCCAGACAGCACGACCTGGAACTCCCGAGACGTGGAAGCCATACGACGACTGGGTCGTGCACCTGGTGGGCGAGTGGCTTGGGGGGCCGCTGTCCCCAATGTCGCGAGCTGTGTTGTTCTTGCCAGCCAGGGGGGAGGGGGCGGCTTCTCGTCTGCCGAGCAGCGCGCCGACGCGGCCACCCTGGGCTCCTGGTCCACCACATGGCGGGCGGTGCTTGCCGCGCAGGGTCTGTCCATGCTGGAAGAGAGCGAGCGTGCCGCCCCAGGCTTCCACGAGGTGCTCGCCCAGGCCCGCCAGCGCACAGGCACCCGCAGGGGCGCCGGCGGAGGGCCTTCTCAGCGCTCCCCGACGCGGTCGGCCCAGGCCCGGGAGCGTCGGCAGACAGAGCAGGCGCTCGACCTAGAGGCCGCGGCCCTTCTGCGCAGCCAAGGGGCGGAAAGGGGGCGCGTGGCTGCAAGTGCCCCGCCGCGACGAACACGCGCTGGCCGACGACGAGTTTTGCGCGGCTTACCGCCGCCGCCTGCTCTTCGAAGACCCAGCCGGCCAATGCGGAACGCCGTGACAAAACCGTTCCCGCCGGTCTGACCAAAACCGTTCCCGCCGGTCTGACCAGCCGTGCGGATCGGTGGCGCGCCAGCGCTACGGCAGCCACGCCTGCTGCTGCGATAAGGGGCCCGGCTTCTGTCGCAGGCACAATCGATGCCGCGATGCGCTGGCAGCGTGGTGCAGGCGAGAGTGGGGCGAGGAGGCGGCGCTGCTCGAGCAGGCGAGCCCGCGATGGGACCGCGGGCGCCCAGACGGCACCGTGGAGAGGGCAGTCCTCGACGTGGTGTTGCCGCACGACCCCGTCAGCTCCGGCCCTCTCGCCATCGACGTGAGCGCGGTCGAGGTCACAACGGCTGACCCAAGCTTGGCGGCGGCCAGGTCTCGGCGCGACGGCACAAGCAGCCGCCGACGCTACCCGGGAGGCGGCCTGCCGGCCGCGGCGCTCGAGACGGGCGGGCGCTGGGGCCAAGAGCTCCGCCGCTGGGCCAAGGCCGCGGCGCCCGCCGGCGTCCGGCGCGCGGAGGCGCTGGGCGACCTGCGCCAGAGCCTCGCCCGCGGCTTTGCAGCGCGGGGTCGCCGCCCAGCTGCTCGCTGGCGTGGCCGGCCTGCCGCGCCCTTGGAGGAGGCCTAGGTAGGCCCGCCCCGCTTGTAATGTGCTCCCAGAAGGCTTTCCGGGAACATAATTCCCTGCCCTGCCCCTCTGCTCACTGCGCTGCGTGCCTGCTTCCCCTCCTCCTCCTGCGTCCCTCGTCCCTCCCTCCTCGTGCTCTCCCGTTTCTCCTGGCTCCGCGGCCTCTCTCGCTCCTCTCGCCCGTCCCCGTCCTCTCTGTCTGGTCGTCCCTCGTCCCCGTCTGCTTGCCGGGGGACGCGGTGCATAATTGTGTAGGGGTGGCAAAATTCCCTCCGCAGCGGGCCCTCGGCGCGTGCTGCGGGGCACGGCAATTCTCCCCCCTGTCTTCTCGCTTCTTGTCCGCTTGCCTCGTTCCCTTGCTCGCCTCTTGTCCGTTTGCCTCCTGTCTATCAGTGCAGAAGGGCGAGGGGGAGGAGGGGGAGGAGGGGGGGGGGGGGGGGGGGGAGGGGAGGAGGAGGAGGGAGGAGGAGGGAGGAGGAGAGGAGGGAGGATGAGGAAGAGGAGGAAGGAGAGGAGGGAGAGAGGAGAGGAGGAGGACGACGATGAGGACGAGGAGGACGGTGAGGAGGAGGAGGAGGAGGAGGAGGAGGAGGAGGAGGAGGAGGAGGAGGAAGATTGAGGAGGAGGTAAGATAAGACGAGGGCGGACGGCATCCAAGAAACCGACCGCGGAGATAAAACGGAGACAGATTAAACCGACTCCTCATCCTCCCCCGCACCCCGACGGGCGGCCTGCAGCTCCCAGTACGGGAGCGAGCCCACCGTGAGGCCGAAGCGGGCGAGGAGGGGCCCTCGCCCCATGGGAACCTGCCACGGCGGTCCCCTGGGGAAAACGGCTCTGGAGGCGGGCGGCGACACTCTCGCCTGGGGACGGTCGAGAATGGCCCTCGCCAAGTCCAGGAGATCTCCTGGGACGGGCCTCTCGAGACAGCCTACCCTCCAGCCTTTGTACTTGCTAAGCCACCTGGGGAAGAGACCCGCGAGCAACCTCGAACGCTGCTGCTTGAGCCCCTTCCCCGCATTGTGGCCGTGACATTCGCGGACAGCGAGCTCCCTGACCCCGCCCCGCGCATAAGCCCCACGCGAAATACAGCACACGATGCGTGGGGCGGAGACAACGGAGGCTCCCGTCTGATCAAAAACGTGGCAAACACGCAGGTTGTGCTGAGACAGCCTCATCAAAATATTGAGCTCAGGGTCACACGGCCCCGCCTGGGCAGTGGCAGAAAGCACAGCCCTGAACCGCACAGACACGGGGGGAATGGGGCGCTCGAGGGGGCGGCCCTGGCGAGGGCCCGAACCAGGCACCAGGCGCTTATCAGGCAGGCCCTCCGAGTCCACCCATCCCCTCTCCCGCATCAGAAGCCCCTGCCGCCCAACCCACTGGCCCAACTCCCACCCCAAGAGTCTTAAACCAGCGATTTCACGGGCGGCCTGTTCGACCGATGGATGCTGACCTGCCCCTCGCTTCCCGAGGGCGTCGGCAATGGCGTCAGCCTTACGCTCCCAGTGAGTGGTGACACCTCGCTCCACATCACCCTCCGTGCAGTGGGCCTTCGTCTTATGGACCGCAAGCCCACCCTCGAAGGCCGCATGCACAGAGGTCCACATGTGAGCCTGGCCACAACGGGCACTCGTGGAGCGAACTCTCGACCTAGCACAGGAGATCGTGGCAGCACAATCGGTCCAAACACCCTCGGGGTCCAAAGCGATCTGGCCGAGCATCTGATACGCATAATCCTCGCCGTCCTTGGCGAGCTGGAGGGGAGCGACGTCCCGCGGGACGGGGCCTAAAGCTCCAGAGATCATGGCACCAGTGTCATCGACCGAGATCACCGACCACCCTGCTCTTCTCAGGAGCGGGTCCGAGGGGAAAATGGCCAAGCCGTCGGTAAACATTTTTCCCGACAGCAGGCCGTCTTCGGGCCTTCGAATCCAGAAGACCTGACACTTTTCGGACCTAAGCGGCGGGGGAACCAGCTCCCTGGGAGACGGGAAAATGCCCGAAGCAAAAAACTCCCCATTGTCTCCCCGCTGCCGAATTCGCTTGGCTGCAGCCAACGCTTCATCCGACAAGAAGAGGGAGCGATCAGCAGCCCACGCCTCGCAGACAAACCTACGGTGGAACGTGGTCCCTGGGGCCCCCATGCACAGCCTGCATAGGTTGCATGGCGCCAAGCCGTGTCGCTGCAGGCGGTCCTGGGTCCAGTGGATCCCCGAGACAGCCGCCCTGAGGGAATTCTTATGGGTCCTGTCCCAGTCAGAGTTTCTCCTGGCGAGCAAAAAGTCCAGAGGCTGCCAAAACACAGGCCGACGCCACGACGACGAACCCTCACGAGCCTCCAGGGCACGAAAATCCGACATCTCTCTGGCAGCCTGCTGGGCAAGAGTGGCAACGGTCGACGGCGAGAGCCTGAGCAGGTCTATCTGCTCGCCCGTCGAAAGCACTATGAGGCGCGCCGATCTCGCTTCCCATCCCAGGTCCCCACAAGCAATCACAAACACGTGAGCAGGGGGCGTCGCCCTCGACCACGGGCGACTGGTGGTGGCAAGCGATCGGACGGCATCCTCAAAAACCGCCTGTAGGATCGTTATGCTGGGGGGTCCGTCCCAGACGGCCCGAGCCCACTCGAACACAACCTGCTTGAAATACAACGGCACGGGGTCCATGGTCCTACCCTGCTTAAATGTGCGGAGTTTTAAACCCACAGACGCCCCCTGCTTCGCAGGAGCCAGAGACAAGAGGGCCTGCGTGCGGATCCTTTTTAACTGAGACCTAGGAAGCCCTCTCACCGAGGCCCCCCACAAAGCCGAGGCCTGAGGGCCCGCCCTCTGGATGTGCCCCACAAAGGCCACAGCGCGCCTCAAAGAGCGGAGGCGCGACGACCTACGCATGCAAGTCTTGGCCCTGTTGGAGGCTATGGGGGCCAACCCAGAAGAGCTCACCTGCCAATCGGTCCCCAGACTCCTAATCACAGCCTTCTTCTTGAAGGACGCCTTCCACGCACTGGCCAGCCCTTCAGCAACCCCTTTCGATGAAGCAAGGACCTGTGATTTTTTCTCCGACAGCACAAGACGCAGCCTGCGCAGGCCCTCGGTCAGCTTGCTCCCGACGCCGCCCAGCTCCTTGACGACGTGGAGGCTCGTGCCGACGGACTGCACGCTGATGTCATCAATCACATTCCTCACCATCGACGTCGGGTGCTCGCCCTCCACCGTGGTGAGCAGGCGGAACAGCAGGACTCTCGCCAGGGACGTCGCGAGCGAGCAGCCCGCAAACACCGTGCCTGAGGCGTGGAAGACCTCTGAGACGCAGCCGCTGAAGGACACCGCACGCGGCCCCGAGTAAAGCGAGCAAGCCGCTCTACAGAGCCTGGTCGAGAACTTCACCGCCTCCGCCTCTGCGAACAAAACTGCGTGACATATACGCTCGTAAAACTTATCTAAGTCCGTGGCCAATGTAGCTGACTGCGTGCCCCTGCTGCGTGCAAAGTGCGCCATTGTCTGGTGCACCCAGCCAGCTCTATCGCATTCTCGATCTCGCACTCCCCAGAAGACTCCAGCAGCGTGTTGGTCCTCCCAGAGCTTGGCCTCCTCTCTCCGCACCTTGCCCCAGACCCTGAGGATGGAACAGATGAGGGCGATCGGCCTTACACCTGAGCCGTCAGGTTTGCCCAAGAAGACCATCAGAGTCGGTCATCTGTCCGAGAGCTGCGGGTCGGCCTCCCACATCTCCATGAGGTCCACCAGCCTCTCCATGAAGTCGTCGTCGAGCAGGTCGAAGGAGCGCGGGTTCACGCAGTCCACCCCGCAGCCCACCTGGTGGGGGAAGGAACGGCACACCGCGCGAACTCAGCTGACGGCCTGGGCAGCTCATCTCTCTGCGCGACTGCTGCCTGGACCTGTGAGATGCTCTCCTTGGCGTCCCCCCAGTACTGCAGCCAATCCATGTGCATTGCCTGCACTGCAGCATCTTCTTGCAGCGCCCAGCCCTCAGGAGCCACTGGCCCTTTCACCTGCGGCAAGTCCTTCAGGTACCTGTGAGCACGACGGCCACCAGCTTTCACCGCGGGCTGGGCCCACTCTCTCCACTCCTGCAGCTGTACCTTTGCCGCCGCCTGGGACGCCTCCAGCGCCGCTTGGTGGGCGTTGGTCGCCAGGGTGGCCAGGTCCTCCCCACCCGCTTCCGCAACGCTGCGCAGCGAGTGCAGGTCGAAAACTACGCCCTTGACCCCCGTCAGCAGCGACAGGTCGAGGTGGTCCAGCTCCTCCAGCAGGTGACGACGGGTATCGCCTCTGGCACGTCCCTTGCGCCCATGCAGCCCTCCGACCTGGCCCCTGAGACGCTCCCCTGGTTTAATGCCTTGGCCACCTTCACGGCCCAGGGGGTCTGCAGTAACCAGGTCTGTCGACGATTGGACCTCAGCACCAGCCAGCGGCGTAGGCCCCGAGTGCGGCGACGTGTAGTCAGGCAGGATAAAGCCCATGGAACCCAGGGAAAGCGACGGGCCCTCGGTGCTGAGCCCAGCAACGCTGGGCGCCGCTGGCCACTCCCCCGCGTGCTCCTCTCGCCGAGCGCAGGCGCCGCTTGAGCCCGTTGAGGACGGCTGAACAACTGCTTCCTCGCTGGCTCCAACTGTGTCGTCCTGGAGCGCATGGAACCTGGATAGAATAGCATCCAGAGACCTCCAGGCTCGCATCTGAGCCCCGCTGCCAGAAAGCACCGCCTTCTCCATCGACACGGCGAGAGACACCTGCCGCCGCTCGAACCCGTCGGCTCGACCGACGAAGCCTCTCTGCCCAGCACCGACGATGTCGAACTGGTTGCGCAGCTCCAGCTCCATGTTGCTTAGCCACTGGCACCACGCATCTTCCAGCCGAACACCTGCGGGCTCCCCTGCGGGCCAGGACCAGCAGTGCTCTGCAGGCTCCCGCACAGGCCCCGTCCTCTGGGAGGTGGGGAAGGGCTTCCATGTCCTGCGAACATGCAGCGGTATATTCAGAGTAGGGCCCTTGAGCTGCATGGCAACTGCGACGTGAGGCGACGAAGGGGTACCGTATACCGCGCGTACATCACTGACAAAGTTGGCAAGCCCCTGACTCACGATGTAGTAGTCGATCGTGGACCCTGACTTGGACGCAAAGCAAGTCGGACCACTTGGGGCCACGATCGTGCCTTTGAGGAGCTCAACCCACTTGCACAGCTTGATATCCTCTGGCGGCAAGTTGAAGCCCCCTGCGAGAATCCACGGTGACCTGGACCGACGCAGGAACACTCCCAAATCCTCCAGCATATCCCAAATGAAAACCTTGTCAGATGCGTCCACAAAGCCGTAGACCGAGCCCAGCAGCAGGCCGTGGGGGAAGGCGAAGTTGGCACGAATCAGCTTCAGCCTCGAGAAATAGCCTGACTGCACGCCGAGGTGCTTGAGGCTCAATCCTGCGAAAGCAATGTGGGACGCGACTGCCGTCAGAACTCCCCCTGACGACTCCGTGGCAAGCTGACCCGTGGACTTCGCCCTGCCGAAGGCCCCGTGATAGCCTCGACCTCGGAGCCAGCCTGCCGCACTATGAACTTTGGTGAGATCTTTCAACCGATGTTCCTGTCCAAAACACACATGGGGCCGAGCGCTGTCCCCCCAACTCCTCTGCCAATCCAAGCAGCCCTGGAAAGAGCTCCATGCACTCGAGTTGACCGTCCACAGCCTCCACAGCTGCTGCTCCCGCTGTGGCCGTGCCGCCTTGCTAAAGCCCCTGCCTGCGGCGCTTGACCCCAAGGGCCTCCTGGGCTTGCAGAAGCTGCCGCTTGGCGTCCGCCTGGGCTTCGGCACCTTCAGCAGCTCGCAGGGCCTCTGCGGCGGCTCGGAACGCCTCCGCTCGAGCTTCGAAGTCGCCCCCGTTGAGCTGCTCCATGTCGATGTCGTCATCTCCCGCGGCCACATCGCCGCCAGGAGGCTCAGCAGCAGCAGGAGGATGATCGGGCCCCCCTTGCGAGGGCCGCCCGATCTTCGCGAGGATGATCGGCTTGAGTATCTCCCACTTATCCGACCCGAGGAATGCCTGAACATCAGGATCCTGTGTCTCCTCCGGCTTGATCTCCAGCTTGAACGTGTCCGACGGCTTCGGCTCCCCGTCTGACTGCGCAATGAGAGCAGCCGTCCTCTTGTACTCCTCGTCGAGCTTGTCGATCTCGAGCTTCTTCGCCTCCAACTGCAGCCTGCGCTCGTCCATGGACTCTTGCAGCTTCTGCACCTGCGAGGTCTTCTCCGCGATCTCGGCCTCCATCTTTGCACGGGCCAAGCGGGCCTTGTGCAAGTCCTGGGCCGTCCTGCGATGTGCAATCGCAGGCGTGCGCAGCGCCTTCTGCTGCTCCCTGATGCACTTGATCTTCTCGATCGTCGCTGCACGGATGGGGTCTGCGTCGGGCCCAGGAAGACTCTTGAGCACCGTCTCGTACTGCCCCAGCAGCGCAGTGAGCTTCTCTCGCTTGACCTTCTCATCGTCCGACTCGAGCAGCGGGCCCATGTCCGACGACGGCTTGGAACCCTGGGCCCACGGAGCCACTGTCGGGCTGGCAGCAGGCGGCGGCTCCCCCTTGCTGCAGAACGACCTGATGAGCTTCTCCATCTCCGCGAGCCTCTTGCTGGTGTCATCCTTGCCTTTGCTCTTCGAAGGAGGCGCCCCCGACTGACCAGCAGGCAAGGCAGCTGTCGCCGCCTTGTGGGCCTTCCAGGCCTCGTTCCTGATCCGAAGCGGCGCCTCATTCCCACACTGACAACGAATGCGAGATGCCCAGTTCGCCGCCGTTGAGCACCTCCCGCACGCCCAGAAGGGCCGCCGCGGCCCACGGAGCACCGTGGGTGGGGGCGGCGGCTCGGGCGCCATCGCTGCACCTTCCTCGTTATGAAATTCTGCGCTCTCTTGGAGCGACTCACGATCAGCCAAGTTGGCTCGCTGCAGCGGCGCCGTTCTGAAGACAGCTGCAGCAAGCCCAAACACCTGGGCCAGAACGGCTAGATTGAGGAGGAGGAGGAGGAGGAGGAGGAGGAGGAGGAGGAGGAGGAGGAGGACGAGCAGGAGAGGAGGAGGAAAGGGAGGAGATTGTCGGATGGGGGCAGGGCAGGAGGGATCTGCGGCAGGGAGCGTCTGCGCGGCGCGCAGGGGCTCTTTTTGTGGGGCTGAGCGCGGGGACCCACTGCGCCCCTTTAGTGCGAGGCGGGGATTCATGCATATCCACCGCCTGGGAACCAACGCCCTGGGAACCCAACAGGCGGTGGATATGGATACATTTAGGCCCCTAAGGGCCCAATCGATCCTCCAAGCGGTGGTTCTGGATAAACCCCCGCCTCGGATTTCGGCTCCGAACAAGGTGGGCCCAAACTGATCCGAATCCGCGGCGGGCGAGGGGGGGGGCGGGAATTGAGAAGGGGTGGGCCTTCTCAGAAGGCTCGGAAGTCTCCTTGTGTTCTAAGACGTGCTCTCAGCCTTCCTCGAAGACACAGAAAGTTTCTCCTAAGGCGCGAGGTCTTCTGAGAAGGCCCATCCCTTCTCGCTTCCCAGGTGGCTCCAAATGCCAAGGACGTCTCCCTCGGACACCCCTCAGGAGCAAATCGTTGAACATCGTGCACTTCTGAATCAATGTGTGTCTTCTCGCCTTTTCTCGCTCCGATGGACCTCCAAGCCGTGAAATACCCTCGAGAAACCCCAACTGGAGGACGGCCTAAGGAGGCTCCAAGTAGGCAATTGGGTTCAGAGTTGGGTCTCTGCGCATCTCTGGCATGTCCGCAAGAGGAGTGGAGACACATCCACACAAGAGGGGCCAAGAACCGTCGAAGAGAACCGCCACAAATGCCCAATAGGTCCATACGGGAAGGAGAAGGGGAATGCACATGAGGAGGAGGATGAGGAGGGGAAGGGAAGGAGGAGGACTCAAAGAGCCGCCAGAAGCCCCCCGAAGGGTACCGGTACCCAGAGGGGGCTCCAGTAGCGGCCCCAGCACTGGCTTCCCACAACCGAAGAACCTTATCCCCACGACACGTGTTGCCACCGATGCATCCAGAAATGAGTTCCCTGTGACGCGGGGTTCGCAAGAGGGTGGACGGGGACACTATTTACCACTCGTCCACTTCCTGATCACACGACCGCCCAGCAAACTGTATAACAAATGTTACACTGCGTGCCGACGAAACAAAGAAGGGACGGTGGCGTAGCACGATGCGGTACCACTGCGCGCGCCCCCCTGCGGGTTGGTAGCGTAGAGTGAGAACACCAGCCACGCGCGCTCGGGCAACCAGCGGCGGGCTCCGCGTTTTCCTCCTCTGAGTGAATTAGTCTCGCCAAGGGCCCACGTGCAGCTGCGGCTGGGCAAATGTCCTGACGGAGGTAAAAGTGGGAGACATGAAGGACACAGCAGAGCAGGCATGGAACGGCAACAACAAACCACAACGAGACATAGGGAAGGAGGGAACTGAAAGAGAGAGAGAGAGAGAGAAAGAGAGATGTAATCACACCGGATCCTTTTTTTTATCTCGATGCGGGAAGACGGGAGAGTGAGAGAGAGATATTGACGCACAAACCCAAAGGGAGGAAGAGAGCGAAAGAGAGAGAGAGAGAAAGCTAACAAACATATAGAGAGATAGCACACATCACAACCATGTGCCTACATACGTATATCTATGGTGTATGGATCGGTGTGTAAATGCATATGCTGATGTCTACGTGGGTATACGTGAAGGGAGAGGAAAGGGTTGTAACGGGAGAGAGAGAGAGGGGATCAAACAACAGGAGAAGCGTTATGAAAGGAGGAAGGAAGGGAACGGGGGAGGGGGAGAAAGAGAAAGAGAGAGAGAGAGAGAGCGAGGGAGAGACACAAATAGAGAGAGAGAGAGATGCTCACACACGGGCATCACTCTCTCTCTAACTATATACACATGCACTTACACGTGTGCAGACAAGTGACGGGGGGATGCAAAGGGATACAGACGAAGGACGAAACCAACGGGCAGAGACTAGGATAACGAGAGACATGCACATCTGGTAAGATGTAGTTCACTCTATGTACAATTAGGAACGTGTATAACACATATTCTTACATACTCATTCGAAGTGTGTCTATATATATACAAATGTTTACATGTACATGCACATATTATCATGTGCGTATCTACGTGTCTATACATAATGGCACCCATACGTAGACAAATATGCGAGTATAAACGCTTGCAAACCATACGTACGTATGCGCGCGTGTACGCACAATATACACAACGATATGCACACGTCTACATATAACATTGGCGCCTACGCATACAAATCCCAACTCACCAACCCCAAACGTCATTGCAAGATCCGTGCAGATGGCCTCCCGTGGTCCGCCGAACCTCACATTCTGGTACAATCTGGCCTCCCCACGTTTTCCGGGCCCTCATGGAGGGGCCCTTGCTGGGCACTTCGTACAAGCGAAAACCGTCCCACAGCGTCCCAAAGAGACCCCGACAGTGGGTCAGAGAGCGGCCGCGACGGTCCCAAACTGACCCGCAGCGCGGCAACGGCACCGCGCACGACTGCGGCGCGGCCTGCGGGCGGCCACTCTTCCGCATCCTGGGGACATTGCAGGGCACGGCACGGCAGCGGCGTGGCGCGCGGGCGATGAACTTTTTTCTCGCACTCTGGAAACTTAAGAGGCAACTGCTGGGAGGTCGTCGTCGGAAAGGTTAGGGAGAATTGAGCCCCATTGGGGGGCTGCTACGCCGCAGTAGGCCGCGGATCAGACCGGATTGGGCGGGATTGGGCCAGATTGCAGTAGGGACTCGACCACAAGAAACCTTCCACAAGCAAACCAACCCTGAGACCCAAGGATGTGCATTGGTGTTCGCTGTGCGAGCGTCACGCTGTCCATCGAGACCCAAGAAACCTAGGGCACCCCGGAGGCAAGCAGGGTGTTTATTGGCATGGGCCTCCACTGTATTGCCTGCATTGGCCCCAGACCCCCGACGTCGTGTTTTTTTACCGCGTGGGCCCCCAAAAGTCTCGACCCATTCCCCAGAGCCGTTTTGTCTCGTCCTGCGTAATTTTGGAGGTCCCAACGCCTGGCGAGAGCCCCCGAGAGGCCGAAAATGGAAAAACAACCCCTGCCGTCTTTTCGTTTGTCGCTACGCAAGGGGAAATTGTTCTGGACCTCGGGCCAGGGCAACGTCAGAGACGTGGACCCCCGCAGGAGTCGCACGCGAACGTTCTGGAAACCGCGTGCGGCGCGGCGCGGCGCGGCGTGCAGGCGGACCCTCTCTTCCGCGCCCCACATGGCAGAAATGATGTGCCCATCTTCCACCACCGCCACCATGTGAAGGAGGGGGAGGAGAAGGAGGAGGACGAGGAGGAGGAGGAGGAGGAGGAGGAGGAGGAGGAGGAGAAGGAGGAGGCGGAGGCGGAGGCGGAGGCGGAGGAGGAGGCGGAGGCGACGGAGGAGGCGGAGGCGACGGAGGAGGAGGATGAGGATGAGGAGGAGGGGGAGGAAGGAGGGGGAGGAGGAGGAGGAGGAGGAGGAGGAGGAGCTCCTCATCCTACATGTGGTAGTGGTGGTGGTGGTGGAAAGTTGGCCCATCAAAAAAGCGCGGCGCGGCGCGGCAGTGGTTGCGGCGCGGCGCGACAAGGCGAGGCACTCTCGGGCTGCGCATTCCAGGCGCTCCGGGTGCCAAACTAGCGTTGGATCTCCTTACGCCGTCCCCCTCGTGGGGGGGGGGGAGAACGGCGCCCCAGAGGAGGGACCAAAGGTGGCGGCGCCGCTGCTACCCCAGGGAAGTCGGAGGTAGAGCAGAGCAGGAAGAGGAGTAAGAGGCGGAGGGGGGACCATCATCACCAGGCAAAGACGCTGATCATCATCAACATCTGCTTCTTCTATTCCTCTGGCAAGGACTGGAGTTGATCTTCACATTCATCTTCAACTTGCTCTCTGGCTTGGTTTCCTTCGGGATTTGCCACGATTATCTTTAATTATGTTACCCCTTGGGCCGTTGCCTGTTCAGGTAATAACTGGGCAACGGCTCTAACGCAGCAGCTAGATGCAGTTGCCTTGGACTATGGTGTCTTGGGGGACCCACGCAAGGGACATGTTGGACCCCCCTCGCTGCCAACCACAGTATCCCTCAACGACAAGGGCCACGACTTGCACTGATTTTTGGGGCGTCCTGGAGCCATCTTGGGCCGTCGTTGGGCTCTCCCAGACTTTGTGGGTGCCGTTTCTTTTTTTGGGCGTCGGACATCCAGCACGAGCTGAAGTCGAAATGAAGTTGAAGACTGAGTAGAGCTTCAACAGTACAATGAAGGAAACCGATTGCGAACATTGGGCATCATATGCAGATCTAACGGCTCAAATAATTCTCTTCATTGCGTATCGTTCTCGGCTGTCTGGTCGTCATTCGATTTGGCAGAGCAGCTCCCGGACCCTCACTGGCGGAGAGCATGAGAGACTTCTTCATGCCCTGAACGTCCTCTACAAACTCGGCTGACAACATCTCTAGCTGCGCCCTCTGGGCTCTGAAGGGCTCCTCAATCTGCGCAGCGACGTCCTCGAGACTTAGAAACATAAACGAGATGAAGAACATGGCTGCTGGCACGACTACCTGAGCCTTTCCGTCCCACCAGGACCCCTCACCAAAGCTCGAGAAACTACGAACCAAAGCAAACGGCAGCAGTGTCAACCACAAGAAGAGGAAGCGAGTCGTCGCTCGGGTGTATCCCAAAGGGATCGGGGTGCGGATGAGGTACTCACACTTGGAAAGGGTGTCGGACACTTGGGAGAGTTCCTCGTCCAGGCGATTCTTCTGCAGATCGTTGAGGGTCGTCATGCTATAGAGCTGCTCAACTACAGCAAGCTCCGCAATTGCTGGAGTCAACGGCCGCCCTGTGCCGATGGGAAGTCCGAATGCATTTTGAAAAACCTCAGAAGTTGCTGTGGCCCGAACGCCGTTAGGCTGCAAGTATGAAGCAAAGATCCACTGGTGGTAAAGCGCCAACATGTTGGACGTCTCGTCTACCTCCTCGGTCACACACGGCACCGACCTGTAACTCCAAGTCAAAAGCCTGCACGCAACCCCCCGCATCCGCGACGTCAACTGCTGAACCAACTCACCGCCAGCTTTATACCGAGCATAAGAGCTCTCCGTACGGAAGACTAAGAGCAAGCCGACCAGCGGCGCGGTAAGGTCGAACGGGTTCATGGGCAACACCAACTCTGGGAGCGTAGGATCTTTTGTGGCCAGAGAGTTATATTCGTTCAGGAGGACAGAGAACACGCAGAGCAGTAAGACGATGGGCGCCACACGGCGGGTTGTGGCCGACACAGCGGCAGACGTCAAATTGCTGCCGTAGCGCACCGGGGATGAATGCCGAGTCCATGCCTTGTACGCCCCTTCCCGATGCTCCGAGAAAAAGCTGCCCTCTCCAACGCCAACGCCCTGGGAGGCCGACTCGGCAACCGCGGCGTCCACGTTCTCCCAGACACGGCGTCTGCATCTCCTCATCCTCGCGCAGCCCAGCAACACGAGAGCCGCGGTGCCCCTGCTGACGGGCCAGGCAGGGCAAGCCAGCGGCGTCAGGCGGGCCGCCATCCGCTCCACCGTCGGCCTTCTGCCAGCAGACGGGCGCCGGACGCGGCCCCGCTGGGCCAGCCCTGGTGCCAGTGGCTGCGCCCCCGCCACTGGCGGCGATCGTAGACTCGCCATCGCCGCCGAGGTCATGGCCGGGCTGCAGGGGCGGAGTCTCCAGCAGAGAGACTTCGTCTGGAGCGCAGCGGCTTGAGCCAACAACTACGGTTGGGTGCCGGTTTCCTCGGCGCGTCTATGTATCCAACGGCTGCGTCTTCAACCTCAAGCGAAGCTAAGCAAGTCATGAAATCTTGTGCCTTCAGAAACAGAAGGAACGAAATGGATGACAGGTGATGGATGAGGGCAGGGGGTGAACGAAACAACGAAGAGGGCAGATGTCGAACTATGGGGATCGTGATCTGCCGACCCCCGCTTGCTTGCCAAGGGTGAAAGGGCGTGTGAGGCATTTGGCTGGCCCCCTCCACCTTTCCCCCTCCACTGGAATCCAAAATGCCGTTTTGGGGGGGGGTACGAGCTCGCCAACGCACCCCCCAGGCCTCTGGAGCCTGCACCAACCCTCAAAAAAGGCCCAGACAGAGCGCCACGACAGTCGAAGAGAGCGCCGAGACGGCCCAGAGTAGCCCCACAACGACCCATGATGGCTTCAAGATGGTCCACGAGGCTCCCAAGATGACCTAAAAGTGTTCCCAGAGGATTACCGAGAAGACATCAATAGGCAAAGCTCGTCTCATTACCTTTGGGAAGCGTATGGCTTAAGCGCACGCGCCTTTGTCTTGACAGTTTCTGAGACTGCCCAAATGACCCCCAAGGTCGCCACAAGACGGCGGACGCTGCCCCCCGAGAGGGCCCCAAGATGGCCTTTCCCCCCAAGATGCTCCAAACGCCCCCCAAGGCACCCCCAAGAGGCCTCCAAGACGCCCTCAAGCCCCCAAGAGACCCCAAGAGGCCCCCCCAAAGCGTCCCATATGGACCTAAGAGCCCTCCAAGAGGCCCCTGATAGGCATTCCAAGAAACCCTCACATTCACCCAGGAGGCTCCAGACCCACAGCCCAGCCACGGTTGCTGGTTGGGCCGACGGCCACTAAAGAATTCTCACGATCGTCACAAACTCTGACTCCTTCTGGGGATGACTTAAGCTATTTGAAAAATGATAACCTGCCCGAGCACGAAAACTGTAAAGGAATTCGTGAGATCAGACGTCGATCTGCTCAATCATCTTGCGAATCTGGAAAGAAATGCGAGACAACGTCCAGAAAGAACAATGCAACCCGTTCTCTGTTCATTCAACCCTGCCTCGCACTCTCCACCGTCTCATCGGCCTTCTCATGCTCCATCCACTCTGATTCTTCTCCCGTGCTCCCTCCTCGTCTGGCTCCCTCATCCGTTCTTCCTCTTCCCCAAGGGGGACCACCACCTGCTCCTCCCCCTCCTCCTCCTCCTCCTCCTCCTCCTCCTCCTCCTCCTCCTGCTCCATCCCCTGCTGCTCCTCGTCTCTCCCTTCCTCCTCCTCTGCCACCTCCTCCTTCTCCGCCTCCTCTCACTCCTGCGTCACACTTTTCCTCACTCCCACTCCTCCGTCACACTTGTCCACACCTCCTGCTCCTCCTCCTGCTCCTCCTCCTCGTCCTCCTACCATCATCCTACTTACCCATTCCCCCCCTTCATCTGCCCCACCTTCTTCTCCCCCAACGCACTCCTCCTCATCATTTTCCTCTGGCTGCAGCTCCCTTCCCTCCCGCTCATTCCCCTTCTTCTCCGCCTCCTTCCCCTGCCCGTCGTCGTCGTCCTCCTCCTCCTCCCGCCGGATTTCTGGTGCGCCATAACCAACATCCAAGATGCTCCTCATCCTCCGCCTTCCGTCGTCGATATCCCCTCCCCTCCCGCTCCTCCTCCCCCTCCCCTGCCCTTCCCGTCCGCCCCCTCCTCCTCGGGAAACGCACAACACGTAAACACCAGCTCTCTGATGTCCGAGCGGATGTCTTGGATCGGCACTGGGCCCCCCTCCCTGGAGCGCGACGTGCGCCAGGGGAGGCGCCGCCAGGGAGAGGCCCGGCGCCGATCCAAGACATCCTGAGACATCCGCGCGGCCCTCCGAGCGTTTATGCTCAGGTCGCTGTCTTTTCCCCGACTCTCTCCCTCCCCCCTGATATCAGGTCGGGCATGTCCTCCTACAGGCGGACGTTGGATGATAATTTCAGACCCAAAAATACGCAAGCATAGTCAACAATAATCAAAACATCGACCCCATACTATTTGTTTGACTACTTTGAACATCCCTCCTGTAGAAGGATATGTCCGACCGAACCCCTGATCCGTGCAGCATGCGTCCTCAGAACTCGTCGCCCGTGCCGCCCGTGCCGCTGGCGTCGCCGCCGGCCGCACCGCCCGCGTCCTCTGGGCCGCCCCCCATACCCCTGCCCCACCGCACGCCTCTTCCCCGCTCCCGCCGGAGGCATCGCCGAGCCGGGCCGGGCGGTTCTGCTTCTCCGGAGCAGGCCTCCTCCCTCCCTCCCTCACATCTCCCCAGGCCCCCTTCTTCCTCACCTCCTGCTTCTCCTCCTGCTTCTCCTCCTGCTTCCTCCTCCTACTCCTCCTCCTCCTCCTCCTCCTCCTTCTCCTCCTCCTCCTCCACCTCCTCCTCCTCTCCCCTCCTCCTCCTCCTCCTCCTCCTCCTCCTCCTCCTCCTCCTCCTCCTCCTCCTCCTCCTCCTCCTCCTCCTCTCCTCCTCCTCCTCCTCCTCCTCCTCCTCCTCCTCCTCTCCTCCTCCTCCTCCTCCTCCTCCTCCTCCTCCTCCTCCTCCTCCTCCTCCTCCTCCTCCTCCTCCTCCTCCTCCTCCTCCTCCTCCTCCTCCTCCTCCTCCTCCTCCTCCTCCTCCTCCTCCTCCTCCTCCTCCTCCTCCTCTCCTCCTCCTCCTCCTCCTCCTCCTCCTCCTCCTCCTCCTCCTCCTCCTCCTCCTCCTCCTCCTCCTCCTCCTCCTCCTCCTCCTCCTCCTCCTCCTCCTCCTCCTCCTCCTCCTCCTCCTCCTCCTCCTCCTCCTCCTCCTCCTCCTCCTCCTCCTCCTCCTCCTCCTCCTCCTCCTCCTCCTCCTCCTCCTCCTCCTCCTCCTCCTCCTCCTCCCCCCCCCTCCTCCTCCTCCTCCTCCTCCTCCTCCTCCTCCTCCTCCTCCTCCTCTCCTCCTCCTCCTCGTCCTCCTCCGCCCCCCCTCCCCCCATCTCCCCAGACTCCCTCGCGCTGTGACAATTATCCTGGCGAAGGTCCCAACCATATGCAGTTGTGGGTACCGTAATTGTGAATATCTGCGTCGGTGAAGCTCCCTATGGGGCCACGAAAGTCTGCGCTGGGCGGGGGGGAACGCTGTACTGTGTGGGTGGTGTGCCGACTTGGGTTTCTGGGACGCATGCGGACGGTCCCACTGAGGGCTTCGGTGGAGCTCCCTATGGGGCCACGAAGCGCTCTACTGAGTGAGTGAAAATGCCAAATTGGGTTTCCGGGACGCATGCGGACGGTCCCACTGGCGGCTTCGGTGGAACCCCCTATGGGGTCACGAAGCGCTGCACTGCGCGGGTGAACATGCCAAATTACATTTCCCGGACGCATGCGGACGGTGGCACTGGGGCCTTGGATAGAGCCCCCTATGGGGCCACGAAACGCTGCACTGGGTGGGTGAAAATGCCAAATTGGGCTTCCGGGACGCACACGGGCGGGGGCACTGCGGCCTTCGGTGGAGCTCACTATGGGGCCATGAAACGTTGTACTGGGTGTGCGGGACGCGTGCGGGCGGTAGCGCTGGGACCTTCGGTGGGGCTCCCTATGGGGCCACGAAGCGCTCTGTACTGGGCGTGCGGGACGCATGCGGACAGTAGCACTGGGACCTTCGGTGGGGCTCACTATGGGGCCACGAAACGTTGTACTGGGTGGGCGAAACGCAAGGAGGAGCGGGAGGAGGGCCACGACACGCTGTACTGGGTGTGCGGGGCGCGTGCGGACGTTAGCACTGGCACTTTCGGTGGGGCTCCCTATGGGGCCACGAAGTGATGTACTGGGTGTGCGGGACGCATGCGGACGGTAGCACTGGGACCTTCGGTGGGGCTCCCTATGGGGCCACGAAACGCTGTACTGGATGTGTGAAACCCAGGGAGGAGGGGGAGGAGGGCCACCAAACGCTGTACTGGGTGTGCGGGACGCATGCGGACGCTAGCTTTGGGACCTGCGGTGGAGCTCCTTATGGGGCCACGAAGCGCTGTATCGGGTGTGCGGGACGCATGCGGACGGTAGCACTGGGACCTTCGGTGGGGCTCCCTATGGGGCCACGAAGCGCTGTACTGGGTGTGCGGGACGCAGGCGGACGATAGTACTGGGACCTTCAGTGTGGTTCCCTATGGGGCCACGAAGCGCTGTACTGGGTGGGTGAAACGCAGGGAGGAAGGGGAGGAGGGTCACGAAACGCTGTACTGGGTGTGCGGGGCGCATGCGGACGGTAGCACTGGGACCTTCGGTGGGGCTCCCTATGGGGTCACGAAGCGCTGTACTGGGTGCGCGGGACGCATGCGGATGGTAGCACTGGTACCTTCGGTGGGGCTCCCTATGGGGCCACGAAGCGCTGTACTGGATGTGTGAAACCCAGGGAGGAAGGGGAGGAGGGCCACGACACGCTGTACTGAGTGTGCGGGACGCGTGCGGACGGTAGCGCTGGGACTTTCGGTGGGGCTCCCTATGGGGCCACGAAGCGCTCTGTACTGGGTGTGCGGGGCGCATGCGGACGGTAGCACTGGGACCTTCGGTGGGGCTCCCTCTGGGGCCACGAAGCGCTGTACTGGGTGTGCGGGACGCATGCGGACGGTAGCATTGGGACCTTCGGTGGGGCTCCCTATGGGGCCACGAAGCGCTGTAGTGGGTGGGTGAAACGCAGGGAGGAGGGGAAGGAGGGCCACGACACGCTGTACTGAGTGTGCGGGACGCATGCGGACGGTAGCACTGGGACCTCTGGTGGGGCTCCCTGTGGGGCCGCGAAACGTGTGAGGGG
Source organism: Prorocentrum cordatum (assembly GCA_963575745.1). Classification (NCBI taxonomy): domain Eukaryota; class Dinophyceae; order Prorocentrales; family Prorocentraceae; genus Prorocentrum; species Prorocentrum cordatum. The sequence continues at coordinate 163,521 of CAUYUJ010000359.1, read as the reverse complement.
TGTGCTGAAACGGGTGATGATGATGATGGTGCTGGGGGAGGGAGGAGGGGGAGGAGGACGGACCCAGATAGAAGAGCGCGCCGAGTTCGGGTGACGGACAAAGCGGAGCGATGGAAAAGGAGAGAAGCACAACTCTCAATCAGCAGAGACCGACGACGAGGGCTTACGACCCGCGGGGTCGTTATTTTAAAATTATTCTGGAGAAGGTCCCGACCAGATGCAGTTGTGGGTACCGTAATTGTGAATATCTGCGTCGGTGAAGATCCCTATGAGGCCACGAAGCGCTGCACTGGGCGGGGGGGAACGCTGTATTGTGTGGGGTGTGTGTCGAATTGGATTTCCGGGGCACATGCGGGCGGTCCCACTGAGGGTTTCGGTGGAGCTCCCTATGGGGCCACGAAGCGCTCTACTGAGTGAGTGAAAATGCCAAATTGGGTTTCCGGGGCGCATGCGGACGGTCTCACTGGGGGCTTCGGTGGAGCTCCCTATGGGGCCACGAAGCGCTGCACTGGGTGGGTGAAAATGCCAAATTGAGCTTCGGGGACGCATACGGACGGGGGCACTGGGGCCTTGGGTGGAACCCCTTTGGGGCCACGAAACGTTGCACTGGGTGGGTGACAATGCCAAATTGAGCTTCCGGGACGCATGCGGACGGGGGCACTGGAGCCTTCGTTGGAGCTCCCTATGAGGCCACGAAGCGCTGTACTGGGTGTGCGGGGCGCATGCGGACGGTAGCGCTGGGACCTTCGGTGGGGCTCCCTATGGGGCCACGAAGCGCTGTACTGGGTATGCGGGACGCCTGCGGACGGTAGCACTGGGACCTTCGGTGGGGCTCCCTATGGGGCCACGAAGCGCTGTACTGGATGTGTGAAACGCAGGGAGGAGGGGGAGGAGGGCCACGAAACGCTTTACTGGGTGTGCGGGACGGATGCGGACGGTAGCACTGGGACCGTCGGTGGAGTTCTCTATGGCCACGAAGCGCTGTATTGGGTGTGCGGGACGCATGCGGACGGTAGCTTTGGGACCTTCGGTGGGGCTCCCTATGGGGCCACGAAACGGTGTACTGGGTGGGTGGAACGCAAGGAGGAGGGGGAGGAGGGCCCCGAAACGCTGTACTGGGTGTGCGGGACGCATGCGGACGGTAGCGCTGGGACCTTCGGTAAAGCTCCCTATGGGGCCAAGAAGCGCTGCACAGGGTGTGCGGGACGCATGCGGGCGGTAGCACTGGGACCTTCGGTGGGCCCCCTATGGGGCCACGAAGTGCTGTACTGGGTGGGTGGAACGCATGGAGGAGGGGGAGGAGAGCCCCGAAACGCTGTACTGGGTGTGCGGGACGCATGCGGACGGTAGCACTGGGACCTTCGGTGGGGCTCCCTATGGGGCCACGAAACGCTGTAGTGGGTGTGCGGGACGCATGCGGGCGGTAGCACTGGGACATTCGGCGGGGCCCCCCTATGGGGCCACGAAGCGCTGTACTGGGTGGGCGAAACGCAGGGATGAGGGGGAGGAGGGCCACGAAACGCTGTACTGGGTGTGCGGAACACATGCGGACGGTAGCGCTAGGACCTTCGGGGGGGGCTCCTTATGGGGCCACGAAACGTTGTAGTGGATGTGTGAAACGCAAGGAGGAGGGGGAGGGAGGCCACGAAACGCTGTACTGTGTGTGGTGGGGCTCCCTATGGGGCCACGAAGTGATGTACTGGGTGGGACGTAGCACTGGGACCTTCGGTGGGGCTCCCTATGGGGCCACGAAGCGCTGTAGTGGGTGGGTGAAACGCAGGGAGGAGGGGGAGGAGGGCCACGAAACGCTGTACTGGGCTTGCGGGGCGCATGCGGACGGTAGCACTGAGACCATCGGTGGAGCTCCCTATGGGGCCACGAAGCGGTGTACTGGGTGTGCGGGGCGCATGCGGCTCCCTATGGGGCCACGAAGCGCTGTAGTGGGTGGGTGAAACGCAGGGAGGAGGGGAGGAGGGCCACGAAACGCTGTACTGGGTGTGCGGGACGCATGCGGACGGTAGCACTGGGACCTTCGGTGGAGCTCCCTGTAGGGCCACGGAACGCTGTACTGGGTGTGCGGGACGCATGCGGACGGTAGCACTGGGACCTTCGGTGGGGCTCCCTATGGGGCCAAGAAGCGCTGTAGTGGGTGGGTGAAGCGCAGGGAGGAGGGGGAGGAGGGCCACGAAACGCTGTACTGGGTGTGCGGGACGCATGCGGACGGTAGCACTGAGACCATCGGTGGAGCTCCTTATGGGGCCACGAAGCGCTGTACTGGGTGGGTGGTGGAGCTCCCTATGGGGCCACGAAGCGCTGTACTGGGTGTGCGGGACGCATGCGGACGGTATCACTGGGAACTTCGGTGGGGCTCCCTATGGGGCCACGAAGCGCTGTACTGGGTGGGGAGGGGAGGAGGGTTACGAAACGCTGTGTTGGGTGTGCGGGACGCATGCGGACGGTAGAGAGGAGGGGGAGGAGGAAGAAGAGGAGGAGAACGCTGGGACCGTCTCTTCAAAACGAGGACCTTACACCACAAGATGGTTGGGAACGAGGACCCAACACCACAGGATGGTTGGAAACAAAAATGACGGCGGGAGGCTTTCCGTTGCTTTTTCAGCCTCCGGGGGCCCTCGCCAGGCCTCGTGGCCGTCAAAGAACGACTCGGGAGGAAGCACCGGTCCCGGGCAAGGGATCCTGCAGAGCTCTGGGGGTCGCGTCACGAACAAAATTATCCTGGCGAAGGTCCCAACCATATGCGGTTGTGGGTACCGTAATCGTAAATATCTGCTTCGGTGAAGCTCCCTATGGGGCCACGAAGCGCTGCACTGGGCGGGGGGGAACGCTGTACTGTGTGGGTGGTGTACCGAATTGGGTTTCCGGGGCGCATGCGGACGGTCCCACTGAGGGCTTCGGTGGAGCTCCCTATGAGGCCACGAAGCGCTCTACTGAGTGAGCGAAAATGCCAAATTGAGTTACCGGGACGCATGCGGACGGTCCCACTGAGGGCTTCGGTGGAGCCCGCTATGGGGCCACGAAGCGCTGCACTGCGCAGGTGAAAATGCCAAATTACATTTCCTGGACGCATATGGAAGGTGCCACTGGGGCCTTGGGTGGAGCCCCCTATGGGGCCACGAAACGCTGCACTGGGTGAAGGAAAATGCCAAATTGGCCTTCCGGGACGCATGCGGACGGGGGCACTCGGGCCTTCGGTGAAGCTCCCTATGGGGCCACGAAACGCTGTACTGGGTGGGTGAAACGCAGGGAGAAGGGGGAGAAGGGCCACGACACGCTGTACTGGGTGTGCGGGACGCATGCGGACGGTAGCGCTGGGAGCTTCGGTGGGGCTCCCTATGGGGCCACGACGCGCTGTACTGGGTGGGCGAAAATGCCAAATTGGCCTTCCGGGACGCATGTGGACGGGGGCACTGGGGCCTTCGGTGGAGTTCCATATGGGGCCACGACGCGCTGTACTGGGTGGGTGGAACGCAGGGAGGAGGGGGAGGAGGGCCCCGAAACGCTGTACTGGGTGTGCGGGACGCATGCGGACGGTAGCGCTGGGACCTTCGGTGGGGCTCCCTATGGGGCCACGAAACGCTGTACTGGGTGTCTGCGGGACGCATGCGGACGGTAGGAGTGGGACCTTCGGTGGAGCTCCCTATGGGGCCACGAAGCGCTGTACTGGGTGGGTGAAACGCAGGGGGGAGGGGGATGAGGGCCACGAAACGCTGTACTGGGTGTGCGGAACGGACGGTAGCACTGGGACCTTCGGTGGGGCTCCCTATGGGGCCACGAAGCGCTGTACTGGGTGGGTGAAACACAGGGAGGAGGGGGAGGAGGGTCACGAAACGCCGTACTGGTGTGCGGGACGCATGAGGACGGTGGAGGAAGGGGAAGAGGAGGAGAGAAGGAGAACGCGGGGACTGTCTTTTCAAAACGAGGACCCAACACCACAAGATGGTTGGGAAATATGACGCCGGGGGTCTGGTTCCACCTTCCCCCCGGGGTCCTCCCTCGTCCTCCCGTCTCCTCCCTCCCACCGGGGCAGGTGGTCCCACGCAGTGGCCCTGACCAGGCCGAGCTCCATGCTCTGGCCACTTGTCTGGGCAACGCTTCATCGCTTCGCGATTGGCCCATTCCGTTCGCTCCATTCGTGGCTTTCGGAAGCGACAGGGCAAATCTTCGTTGTCGTATTGCATTGTTTTCCCCAATGTCATTCTTTGTTTTGCTGTATCGGTGTTTCTCCAATTCGGGCTCTGGCTTCAAGCCCAGAGCCGTTTTTATCCTGGATGCGGCTTCGAACACGGCCCTGCCGTTTCCAAGAAACTCTGAGCTCCCTTCTCCTCTCGGTGGTTCAAAGGGATGAGGTCCTGAGGGCTCAAAAAGATGGGGTCCTGAGGGATGGGGCCCTGAGGACAGGAAGGGATCCAAGGGTGGATTCACATTGTTTGAGGCACCTCGTCCTTACGACCCCACACCTCAGGGCTCCATCTTTGGATCACCGATCCTCCCTGCCCCCCCCCCCGCCCCGGGGCCGCGGAGGGGTCTGCCCTGCTGCTGGGGCTGCTGGGGGCAGCGCTCCCGTCGTGGCCCCGAACTCGCGAGGCTGCACCACCCCCCAGCGAGGCGGCCCGGATGCATCGGCGATGCGTCGTGATCCTCCGACGACCCATCTACTCAGGCCCCATCTGGGAGGCCTCGACGCCCCCCCGGCCGCAACCTCAGACAAGAGATTGGAAAGTCGCTTGGCTCACAGAGCCAGCAGCGTCATTTTTGAGCAGAGCTCCCGCGTCATCCCGGAAAAGGAGGTGGAGAAGGAGGAAGAGGAGGAGGAGGAGGAGGAGGAGGAGGAGGAGGAGGAGCAGCAGCAGGATGAAACGCTACCTTGGCGCCGCCGCGTGTCCGTCTGCACAAGCGGGCACAGCAGGAAGAGGGCTGGCAAGGACTGCCTCCCTCGGCAAGCTCCAGATGCCCCCAGGCCCACCCGAGGGATCGCGGCGAGGGTGCGGAACACAAAAATGTTACGGATAGGCAGCCTCACACTAATGAGGATTAGAATGCTGGCTGCCTGGAAATGGTAGCAATGCTGGGCTCCACGAGGAGCCGCAACCAATGGACCTCGGGGTCCGTGGCCCTCAAAAGCCTGGGCGCCGAAAAAACTCGTCTGCCCTCCCGTCCTTCGTCGGCCGGGTGGTTTCCCGCCAGAAACAACTTTCTGTTCAAGTTAGGGGCAGCTCTTTTTGAGATGCGGTTCTCATCGGATTCACAATCGGTTAACACATGGCCAACAATGCCTGTCGAGAAGAATCCGCAAGACACGCGTAAGACACACTTGCCTGGCGCAACCCACAATCGGTGGCCTCGCGCGGCCATAGCAAGCACGATGCCTGTCTGCGGCACCTTGGCCGCTGGGACCGTATATTCAGCCCACTTGGGCCGATCATTTCTCCCAAGTCCCCTTCACGCTCGGGAAACACCGCAGGGTCGACCGTACTCCCGACCTCACTGCAAGCCAAGGGAATATCCGAGAGGACACTGACTCTTTGAGTGACAGCCGAGAGCTCAGACGCATCAACCGAGGACGTTGACACAATTGGGTTGAATTCCACCTGTCGGTCACTCGAAGCTGTGGGACGCTGCCGTGGTGGCTCACAACTCTGTACATATGCAACCCGCTTCCGATCCTCCGCGCTTTCTCTCATGGGAGTCCCAGGATCCAAGCCAACGAACACATGCAGGTCCATGGAAGCGCGAGCGTGGCCTTCAGCCTCGAGCCGTCTCGAGGCTGAGTGCGTCGGCTCTCCTCCTTGACCTAAGTCCCCAGGAGGCTCAGGCCACGGCGGAGTCCCAGCAGGGACCTGGCTCGAAGGATCTGAGGCAGGCTCTAGCAAATCTTGACATAATCTGGCATCACATGGTTCACACGTGAACCGCTTTCGGGCTTTAATGTTCTTCACTCCCTTCTTACAAAAGCTGCAACGGACTAATCCCCTGCCCTCGGGGAAGTGGTGACGCAAATGAGAGGGGGAAGGTCTGAGGCTTTTCGGACCTTGCGTCGACGAGGTCGTATCGCTCGCCGTCGCGTTTCGGTCCTCACGAAACTGACATGGTGCATATGCGCAACAACAAGCCAATTCAATGCACGGCGAGTGGATCGAAGTGCCCATGGCATGGCCTTCTGATGCTGAGGCGTGGCAACATGCAAATCTCTACCTGTGCGGGCAGCGAGGTCAGCCCACCTGTTGGCCCTCGCGTCGTGGGTCGCACCAGTCTGGCGGCCTCCGAAGTCGTCAAGTTTGTGCCAAATCGTCGCCCAGAAATCGGCGGTGGGCCGTCTTGGCCCTGGGGCAACACGGGCATTGCGATGTTTGTGCTTACCCATGGTTGTAGAGCCGACTCGGGGGCCAGGCACCTCCACCCACGACAGCACGCAACATGGCACTCTCCTGGTGCGATGAGGTCCATTGGGGGGCTGGAGGCGGTGGCTCTTCTTGTGCCTGGTCACTGCGTCAGGAACCACACTGAGTAACCCCATGACGGGCTCAAACAAATCTCCAATGGGTTCCTTGGGATCCATACCGTCATCAGCTGGGTTGGACCTCTGTGCCCAAGCAAACCACACCTCACGACCCGCAGCAGCGTTTGTCAGCTCACGCACACTGACAGGAGCAACAACACGAACGTCGAACACTAGATCCGTGACGACAACAGGGGTCGAGACCACCCTCCATCCAATGTCTCGCAATGACAGTATGCCTGAAACTTGTTCCCGCGGCTTGCTCGAGCGTAGGGCACGAACTGCTTGCCTCTGCCAAGCCTTCTGCAACACGTCGTGAGAGATGCAACGATCCTGAACCAGGGGAACCCATTAGCATACAAACGGGGTTCAACAATAGACCTGCGGATCATCAACCGTGGATCCCTGGATGCAGCAGGAGACCCAGGCCGAAGTCGTGGTCCCTGGAATGTACCACGTGCCTCTCATGACGCATCGCATCAGCTGGACAAGCGACGGTCGGGCACCATGTACCCCCCCCCGTACTGCATCGCCGACGGCAATGCCCGACGCGAGAAACGCCATCCAGAGCCCCTGCTTTCTTGATGACCGAGAACCTGGGCTTTCGCGTTCGGGTCCTGGCGATCCGTGACCGAAGAAGAAAGTATTTCAATCGACGCCCCGCGGCGACGTCAATCCTCAAAACTTCCAATGCCGATGAATATTGGTGCCCAAGATGTTTGACTCGACGAACGATTTGCTTGCTAATCGACGGTGGCGAACAAAAGAGGAGGAGGAGGAGGAGGAGGAGGAGGAGGAGGAGGAGGAGGAGGAGGAGGAACGTTTTGGTAAGCAACGTCGTGCAACGAGGCGGGCAGGGCAAGAGAGGGAGAGAGCAGCAAGCAGGAACGCATGTGCCTAAGGCACTCCCTTTAATCGGAATCGCTGCTCGGGTCGACAGGGGAGGGGGGGTGGACGAGGGGGACCTCGTCCACCGAAACAGGAAAAGCCCCCCCGACTCCCTGAGACACAGCTAACTCCGACATGGGATCTCGCGCTCGAGCTCGCTGGTCGGCCACGGCAGAAAACCGTGCGTGGCGCAGCAGGACACTCGCCTTGGACGGGCCTGCATAACCCGGGTACAAACCACGACGAATTCTGGCCAGATTTTCAATGCCCTTGCGAGAGGGCGCTTTACATACAAGCGCCAAATAGCGCCCGTCCGAAGTAGCCGTGCGGCCACAAAACTGACAAAAGTACAGACAATGCAGATCCCAAAGCGCAAGCTTGTGGGATGGATGCAAGACCGCTCCAGACACCGCGACGGGGCCAGGGACCACCACGACAAAGTCAGAAGGGAAAGAGTCCACCCCAACAGCAGGGATGCATGGCGCCTTGGAGACCTCTAAGAGGTGACTCGTATCACACAGCACCTCGCAACTCCTGCAACGAAACGCGCTGCCGAAGGTCACAAACTTGTGAGGGGAGGCGCGAAGCGCCCGATCCAACTTCGAGCCCTGCCTCGCTCTCTCCAAGGGCGCCACAGCAGGGCGGGCCTTCCCCGGGTCGGCCGCTGACGAGTCGATCAGGGCGCGGCGCGCTCTCCTTCTAAGCAGGGCGGTCTGAGCATCCCAAAAATCAGTTCGAGGGTCCGTGCGGGCCGAAAGGTGCCGAGAACGCTCCGCGGCCTCTGAGGCCGCGCGGTCCGCAAATGGATTTCCAGACCTGAGGAAAACCCGGTGGGCCGTTAGGCCCTCAGCCTCCGTGTCTAAGTGGGAAGCCGTCCACTCCAAGGTTACTAAACCTTCACCTCGTGAAGCAAGAGCGGTCTTAATTCGGAGCCACAAGTCCCAATTCCGCCCGCCCACCGCACTAACCCGACCCCGCTCCCAACCAGTAATCAAGGGAAAGTGGTCCGTGACATAATGAACGGGGCCAGTGGTGCCCTCAAGGCACAAAGCGAAAGCCAACAGCTCAGGGGTCAGGACCGACAGAGGACAAATCGGTCAGGGACGTCGAGCCGAGAGATTCTAAACCCTCCGCTTCGGGTGGGTCCACCAACTCAGGGTGAGTATGGTTGGTCGGGGGAACACCTCTAAGCCACAAGGCAGGATTCATATCGCAATTAACGAGTGCTTGAGACACTAGGGGAGCGGACAGGGAATAATCCTCATGATCCTTATTACTCTCACACTCCCAAATTCTGTGCCTCAGAGTCTCAGGCGCCTTCAGACACCTGGGGCGCCGCTGCTGCTCCTCCGCGCCCGTTGGGAACTGGCGCGCCCGCGGCCACTGCGCTCCAGCGGCCACGCACAGTGTCTGCCCAGCCTGGTCGCAGCCCCCGTTCTGCGAGAACTTCGCGAACTCTCGGCGAGCCCAATAGAGATCAGCCCCACCAGCGAGATCTTCAGCTCCCTCATGCTCCGAAGCTCGAGACCAAAGCTGAGCGTCAAAATCAAGCATAACATCTTCAATCGCTCCGCCAACATCCATCTCATCCCCAGAAAAACCACCCAGAGATGATGTGGGGATTCTCCACTCGGCAAATCCACCGTGCTCAGGGCGCCGCCAGGAAGTAGCTGAGGGTGGCTTCCAGCCAGCATCAAGCAACGTGGCGATCACTGCAGACACTGGACCCTTGACCAATCGCCAGCGCCCTGCCTGCCCCGCAACCTCCAGGCGACGAATAACTTCCGGCCAGGATGTTTCAACTCTCTGATGAAATTCAAGGTGAAGGCGCCATGCCGTGAGATACTCCGCCAGAAGCTGGCGTCTCAGCTCCAAAGCAGGATCTTTATGACCATACGATATGGCTAAAGTACTGGTCAAGCACCTGCCCTTCAACGGGCCTGCCCCTGCAGTAGCCGCCTGCCGTCGAAGGCGAAGGAGCTGATATGGTGCAAGGCCGTGTACTTGATGTCCGTATGCTGCCTGCGGCAGCGCTCCAGTCTTCCACAGGCCCTGCGAAACCTTGCGGAGCCGTGCATGCCGCCGAAAACGCAGCAGACGTGCAGCACGACGAGCAGCGTTGGCAGCGCGCTGGGAAGATTTGCGAACAGTCCTTCGTCCGCCGCCTGTGGCATCAACACCAAGGTCAACAGCCTCCAAACAATACTGCACAGGAATCGCCTTGCGACGGAGCTTCTTGGCTAGCTTCTTGCCCAGGCGGATCACATTAGAGATAAGCACCGTCTTAGGGGAGACCACCAGACGCATTGTGTCCAAACCCTGCTTGAACTCAGTAACAGCCGCAACCATGCGAGTCTTTGCTTTATCCTGAGGTCCCTCTGAACGCAACACGGTATCATCAATGAATGTCCACAAGGTCGTGAAGTCGGCTCTGGCCTGAGCACGCTGCAGCAGCGGGTGTAGAAAGAGCTTGGCTGACCGCACCCCATGAGGGGATCCCGCCACTAGCGAACGAGTCGGCAGGATGGCGTCGGACGCTCCCTTCTGACCCCGAAGAAAGCGGGGACCAGCACATAACTGCACCTCCAAGCATACCACAATGGGTGGATACCCCAACTCCTGCGCAGCGCAGCCCGAAAGAACCCAAGACAGCGAGCCATGAAACTTCTCAAAGTCCAGCAATAGCGTGGCCACCGTGATATCAAGGACCGTCGCCGTCTCGTCGAGTAGAGCCCTCAACAGAGCGGCGCGTAAGGCGCTGCTGCCTGCAATAGCCGTGTCCCAGTGCGCCTCCAAAGACTCAGTCCACTCTGAGGTAGCACCATAGCGCAGGCGGCTCCAAATCTTCGCGGATTCGGCCAGGAGTCCAATGACCCTCTCCCCTCCCTTGGGTTTGGGGAGAAGAGCGCAGATTGTGCTAAGCAACTGCGCTGGCCAAACTCCTTCCTGTTCGACTTGGCTAAGCAACTCTAGAAACTCGGCCCGACCTTGGGGAGGGGCCCTTTGAAGATCACGAGGAGTGAGAGCATCGACGCCTGAGGCTTTCGCAGGAAGCTTGGCCACCACACGCTCCAAAGATTCCAACTCCAATGGAGGCAACGGGTCTCGCCGAGATTCGCCATGCAACTGCTGAAGCATGTGAGTGATGGCCTCAGCACCGTCAACTGCATCGGTCCACAAGGCACGCCAATCTCTGCTTTTCGCCCATGAACTCCGAAGGTTCTGAAATGACCTGCCCATGACAATAACTCTCATGCACCGCAGGCTGAGGATCACGAGCCATCGCATGAAGACGCCCAGGATGTTGCCGCCATTGCTCTAGGGCCCACTTTGTGAACTGGTGCTTGCCCTTTGTGAGAGATCGCGCCTGCGCCCGATGAGCCAGTCTCTCCGTCCAATGTGACCAATCATCGAGCTCGTCGTGATTGGCCGAGGGCATGGTGGCCGACCAACAAAGCCAGCGATTCTGCTCCTCCTGACCAGAGGAGCCAACCTACTCAGATGTATCTGCTGCATGAAAATAAGCAACATGCCGCTGTAGTTGCTGGAAGCAATCGGATAGCTGTTTGGGGTCCCGCCCATGCTTCGCCGGCGACACCGCCCTCAATACCAGCGTGTGCACAAGGCCCCACTGCTCACCCACAGGGTCAGAGAGGTGAGCACGTCCTGGAGCAGCCTGCGGTAACTGCCACTTAAGCTGGGGGCCTGCGCCCCGCAGAGGTTCGAAGTCCTCCTGCTGATGGTGAACACTGAAAGCCATTTCCATCTTGGTAATCCAGGTGCCGTACTTTCTGGTGAGCTGCGACGAGCCCGATGCCTTAATATCCCCAAGGAAATGCTGCTCCAGCGTGCGTCGGCTGATCTCCCCGAGCGGCGGCGCCGCAATGGAACCTGAGGGCCGCGCTTCCTCAGGAAGAAAGAAAGAGATTGAATCAGCTTCAGCTGCCGTGGTCGCAGCCTCTTTGTGAAGCATATCAAATTCAGCCTGAAGGTCCTCAGGAAGTTTCGCTCTACGTTGCATAAGCGCTTCCTGTTTCTGAATCGAGGACTTACTGCTTGGGTCAGCTTGCTTCTTGGGGCGGCAGACCATCGGGAACGCAGGTGCCGTGGCAAGGCGCTGCTGCCGCCACCTCTGCTTAGACCCAGGGATGCCAACCTGCAGGGCAATGTGCGTCTTCCACGGAACTGATGCACAACCTCGCATACAAAAGCGATCAGCCGTGCCTTGCTTAACCAATCCATAGTCAATCAGTGTGCCTTGAGCCGCCTTGTCGCAGGTGACCTTTCACGTCTGGATGCAGAATCTCGCCCTGCAACTTCGAGGGCCATCAAGAAATAATAAATGCCGCAGGTTCCAGATTCCAGTCGCCAACAACTATCCAGGGATCGGCTAACGCCGAAAGAAAAGCACCCAAACTGATCAAAATAGACTGGTTGTGGCCTGATGTCGAAAGTCCAGGCCAAAGATATATATAGCCACAACGACCACATTGCCGCTGCTGAGATGCAAGGTCATGGGTACAAGCCCTCGGAATGGATCCGACTTACCAAGCCTGACTGCAGCCGGGCGAATACTTTGGAAGCTAGTGGAGGCCAGATGCTTGCGAATAGCAACAAGCTCTCCGCCAGAAGAACCACCTTTTGCCCGTAGCCTTGCTGCCCGTGTAAGCCGTCTTTCACCCGTCAGCGTCGAAAGTCTGGTCGATGCCCTCAACAAACCTGGACTGTAACGCGTGCATCTCAACAAAGCACACCATGGCAAACGAGGTGGTGTTAAGAAACTTGCGAGCCTGTGGGCCCCATTCTGAGATATTCCCATACAGAAAAGAAAAGGACTCAACACCTGCAGCGAGAGGAGCAACCATATCAGGTCGACTCGAAAGCTTATGGGGTACTGGGAGATGTGGGACTGGGGTCGCATCTTCCACCAACTTAGAGCCCTCGGAAGCTTCGGCCACGCCCCTAAGGCGTGCCCCTCCTCCTCCCGACGACGACAGGCGGAGGGGTGAAGCAGGGCGGCCAGAGACCTGAGGCCCAGCGGGTTGTGGCTCCTCGCCTCCCTCCGCGCCTGTGGGCACGGCGTGAGTCAGCCGCTTCCGCATCCAACATGCGATCCAGGTCATCGAAGGGGTCGTGATTAGCGTCGTCCCAGCCCGACACTAGCCCCCCCCGCCTCTGGCGCAGATGTGATCTGCGTCGAGGGCGGAGTCAAAGAAGCACCCGTGGAAATACACCCCGTGCTGGAAGGGCATCTTGTTGGCGCCTCCTGAGACCCGCACGCGGTGCTCGAAGCGCAGGTGGTAATCCTCGCAAAACTGGCCGAACCCGAAAGGGTCGCGGAAACTGAAGACAAACTGCCAGTAGCCGTAGTGCATGTGGGCGAGGGGCTGCGACAACCAGGGGCTGAATCCCTGCGCCCCTCGCCCAAAGATGGAGGCCGCGAACTTGCCGGAGAACTCGCGCAGCCCGTCGTCCGACCGAAGGCAGGGATACCAGCAACCTGACTATCTCGGTCGGGTGGCGCTGCAAGGTATTGACGCCCACAAAAAGGGAGGACCGCCTGGAAGCTGCCCTGCACGCGCCGCTGCGGCGCACGTGTGTCGAGGGTCTCCAAAGCTTCCACGAACGCCATCGCTTGTCGCTGCAGCCCCTCCTGCCGCAAATCAAAATCTTCGGCCTCCAAGTTCCGCAACATCTGCAAATAGCGAGCACGGTGGCTGCGCCGAGCGCGCTCGCATATACGCCTGGCCATATCAAGAGCTGCAATGGCAGGATTCCCATGGCCTGCCGCAGCGGCTGCTTCTGAAACAAGCGGGCTCAGCAAAGGATGAGACAACCACGTCGAGATGAATGGAATGCAATGCCATTTCCAGTGGGCCTCATCAGAAGCCTCGTTCGCTGCGCTAGCGTCAGGGATCCATCTGCCAGCGTAAGAGCGGAGACTCCGCTCAAGTACTTCACGATGGTGAATCGCAGCTCGGCGCTGGGGATCCTGATCTTTAAGACGAAGAATGCCCGTCAAGGGCTAAGCGGCAGGGAGAAAGAGGGCCTCCTCCGCCTCGGTGAGGAAAATGTCGCCATACTGCGTCGTAGGGCAACCCTCCTTCAACGTGAACTTGTAGAGATTGTCCAGGTACTCCTGCGGATCGAAGGCGAGCTCCTCCGCAGTACTCATGAAGATGTCACCATAAAAGGTGTGTGGCAAACCAGGGTCAATAGATTTGCTAAAGTCCCTGCTGCGTTGCTCGGTTGATGTCGAAGGATTCCTTGGCGGTGCGCCTGGCTGCAGCTCGAACTTCCCCAGGCCCATCAGCTGAACCGGTGGTAGGAGTGCCGCCGCCGTCGCCCTCGGAACCAGAGGCAGCTGCCCCGCCAGGCTGAGCAACAGCACTAGCCCCAGCACCATCGCCAGCGCCATCACTCCGCCTGCGCTTCGCTTGCATCCGCAAGGACACCTGCTTGGCCTCCGCTCGAAGAGCGGCGAGCTGCTCGGCTGACGAACCGAGCGCCTTGGAGATCTCGGCCTTGGTGCCAGCCGCAAGGTTGGACTTGGCCCGCTCCCACTCGCGAAGGTCCGCGGGGTCGAGGTCGAGGCCCTCCGTGCTGAACATTGGGCCGTCGACGATGGTGAGCCCCTCGACCTCGCTGTCCTCGCCCAGGAGCGTGGACAGGTTGAGCGACGATGCCCCAGCAGCAGCGGGTGGCGACGCCACTGGCTGCGGGAGCTGCTTCGCGCAGGCTTCCCCCCACGAGCGCTTGGCCTCGACCGCCGCCGTGACCGCAAGGTCCTCTGCATCACGCGCCTCCTGAAGCCAGGCCCCCCCCCTCCAGGACCTTGAGGGAGCAGCGCTCGAGCCAGGACTTTGCACGATATACCCACGGACGCCTGTCAACATGGCCCGCCTTGGCCTTCCCCCGAGGTGGCGGAGGAGCACCCTTCTTGCCACGACCTTTGCCTGGGCCCGTGGCGGCTGCCGCAGCCGCCTGCGCCGGCGTCGGGTCGGTGAAGGGAGACCCAGCAGGCTGAACATGGAACGGCGAGCTCGAGAACTGCGGAGGCCCAAACGCCCACTGCCCAATCGGCCGCTTCGAACCATCAGGCTGCGACACCAGGGCCCCCGTGCACTGGTAGCACCAATGGTTGTTCTTGAAGTTCCAGCGGTACCTGCAGTGCGGGCACGGGTCGTGGTACTGCTGACGAGCCTTCCCTCCACTGCTGTGCCAGCCATCTTGGGCCATGAATGACCGTGAACGGAGGCAAGTGAACCCCTCAACAGAGGGACCTTCGTGAGAAAGGATGAGACTGGTGCAGGCGCCCAACCCCTGCAGTGAAGGCAGAGAACTTCGAGATCAAGCCGCGGACTAGCGGTATCCGTTTTGGCCCAAGAGAACCAGGCATCTTGAGACAAAATGGCTTGAGCCAAAATGGCTACGGAGGAGGAGGAGGAGGAGGAGGAGGAGGAGGAGGAGGAGGAGGAGGAGGAGGAGGAGGAGGAGGAGGAGGGGGGGGGAGGGAGGGAGGGAGGGAGGGAGGGAGGAGGAGGGGGAGGAGGAGGTGAAGGAGGAGACGGCGGAGGAGGAGGATGAGGAGGAGATGTCCATCCTCCCCTTTCCCTCCCCGCTCCTCGTCCCGGGGGTGCCCAGGGCGCACCGCTGGACAACCTCGTGTTCAAGGGTCCCAACTGTCCCTGGGCTGCGCAGCCATCGGACAGACCACAGCGCGGCAGGCGATCCTCTCGTCTGAGATGTGCCTGACTGCCAGTCTCCGTGAGGATACGGGGAAGGATGCGATGGTGCTGCTGCTGCTGCTGCTGCTGGTGGTCATGATGATAACGATGGTGATGATGATGACGAGGAGGAGGAGGAGGAGCAGGAGGAGGATTGTGCTGCATTGTGCTGCTTAAATCTGGACCCTGATGGAAAGCACAAGGCCCGGCTGCTTCGCCGTGCAAGTCGTTTTCCAGCGAGGTTAGACTGGCTACACAAGGAATTTCAGGGCGGCTCCCGAGGGGTTCCGGGGAGGTCCTCTGAGGCATCCTTGAGGGATGACAGGGAGATGTTCGAGGGGGGGCTCCCGGGGCGTTCCAGGAGGCTCTTCACGAAGGGCAAGGAGCATTCGGACGGCAAGTCGAGGCAGCGACAGCTCACAAAATCTGTCCCCAAACCCCTCCTGGTGTCCAAACGCACCAGATTTCCGGGGTCGAGGCGACGAGGGCGGCCCCTCGAAGGTCATCGCCGATACATCGGCGATGCACCAGCGATGCATCGTCGTCGGCGATGCATCGGCGACGTCGACATGAAGCAAATCGGGCTGCACCTCGAGCCGCATCGTCGATGTATCGTCGATGCGGCGCGATCCTCCGACCCCATCTCGGCGGTGGACAAACCTCCCTTTAATCAACCTCCCCTTAATAATGAAAACGGCCTGGGACCGAAACCGACGGACCTGGACCCGCGAAAATGCCGGCCGCGACGTCCTCTCGCGAACCGAAAACGGCCAATTCGCTAATCGACATGTCAGGGCAGGAGGTCTATCAACCTCTGACCATCGACTCCGATCCCATCTGGGAGGCCTAGAAAGAAGCAGGTAGAAACACGAAGTGGGAAAGCGGATCGAATACCACAGGCTCGTGGCGTGCCGGCTTCACACCGCGGGGGTCCATCCAATTTGAACCATCGGCCGTTCCCGACGCGTCAGATCGTTCAACATCGGCCGATCCTGGGTCGCCCGCGGTGTTCAACGGGGCCTGGGGGTCGATGCATCCCTCCCTGAGCTTTTTTTGTTGGGCTGCAACGGCACGGCCCCTGCGGCAGTTCTGCGAACACCCGTCAGGAGGCGCAATTGGAGCAGCACTGGACCTGTAAACATAGCAGCGGGATGGATCCCAACAGCCATTTGGGTCATAGGTAGTCTAGAGAGGTTCCTCTTCCAACCCCCTTCTTCCCCTTCGGGGAGTGGTTTACCCCTCCCCCTTACCTTTCCCCTGGACCTGGACGGGACTGGTCGCGGGTAGTTGGAGCGTTCAGGATGGCCCACGGCTTCAAGCGCACCTCAAATAGCCCAAGATGGCCTCCAAGATAGCTCAAGATAGCGCCAGATCGCTCAAAATGACTTCCAAGATGGTCCAAGAGGCCCCAAGATCGCCTCAAGACGGCTCCAAGTGGCCAAAGAGCTCCCCAAGGAGGCCCCGAAGAGACAAACCTCCTTCCAAAACCTAAGGGAAATACATGTTTTTTGCCTTCTCGCCTTTTCTCTTCCGATGGCCGTTCGAGGCCCCAAGATGGCTCCGAAATGGGCCAAGACGGCCCCACGAGGGGCCCAAGAGAGCCCCAAGACGGCCCCAATAGCGCCCAAGAGCGCCCCAAGAGGCGCTGTCTGGGGCTTTTGAAGGGGGGCCCTAATTGGAAGTCCCTTCTTGTTGTATCGATGTCTTCCAAGATGGCACTAAGAGCGCCCCTAAACTCCCCAAAGAGGGCCCCAAGAGGCGGCCGGGCGGCCCCAAGAGGCGCCCAAAGGGCCTCCAAGAAACTCCCAAGAGACCTCCAAGAGGCCTCAAGAGGATCCCCGTGGCACCCGAACGCTCAAAAACGGCCCCGGGCCCGCCAAGATGCCCCCCAACGCCCCGAAAGGCTTGCAAACAACTTCCAAGCGACATCCGAAAAGACTCCGAGAGGAATCTACGAGGCTTCTGGCTCTTCTGTTCGCCCTTTTCCTCCTCCTCCTCCTCCTCTTCCTCCTCCTCTTCCTCCTCAACCGCTTACCCCTCCTGCTCCCCCTCCTTCGCCTCCTCCATCTCCTCCTCCACATCTGCTTACTCCTCCTCCATCGCCTCTTATCCTTCTGCTCGCCCTCCTCTTCCTGCTCCTGCTCCTCCTGATCTGCAAATACATCAGCCTTCTCCCTCCATCATCATCCATCCATCCTCCTCCCCCTCCTCCTCCAATTCTTCCTCCTCCCTCGAACGATAACGTCTGTCCCCTATTTTGCTCCTACGCTTCCATGATCGTCTCAACCCGCCTGGGCGTCGGTTTGAGATGGGCTGGTGGGGGGGCATACTTTTTGATTGACGGCTCACAAGGACAGATCCAGGAAGCGGGTCGGGCTCGGCTGGGGCGCAGGGCGAGAGAATTGGCAACGACGGCGCGTAGGCCGACGTCGCAAGTGCACGCGCAAGAGGCAACATGCCCCCCATGAAAATTCGAGCGACCCAGGAGCAGGGGCGCAGGCACCAGTCTGAGCTCGACGGAGGAGAAGTCGCACAGTGGCGCCAACTCGAACCGTACTGACCGGCGCGTACTGGCGTGCGGCACGCTGCGCTGTGGCAGCACGGGGGGCCCGAGAGGCCGCTCCGTCAAACACGACGAGGAGGCGAGAGAGCAAGGAAGGGCGGCGGGCGCGAGGGTACGCACGGGCAGAAAAGGGGGAACCGAGGAACGCCTCACTCACAAGGATTCCTGAGCGCGGTCGGGCAAAAGCGACCAACTTATGCACGGACCAACCCAATCATGGAGTCCGAAGCCTGCGACTGCCAGACCCCGAAGGTCGGGGGGGATGTGGCATCTAGAATTTGTCGATATTGGCGGGCCCACCCTTCTTATCAGGATGCAGGCCTCTACGAAGTTTGCGCATCGTCTTTATGCCAGCCTCCGTCGGCGGGTCTCACTTACGCCCCAGGCCAAGAACTAATCCACCACTGTTATCAAACTTGCACCTCATGCGCAGAAACAGGTGAGAACTATCTGAGCGTGGGAACGCTATCGAAGGATGCCCCCTGCGCCTCTCCCCCCCTGACGTGTCCCCTGAACGATGCAACAAGACTGGGTCAAAATCGGATCAGGATCGATCGGGGATCGCTGAGATCCGCCAGCTCTGGAAGAGGAGGAGGAGGAGGAGGCCTCGGAGCGTTCTAGAAGAGGCTGATTTGTAGATTCTGGCGAATCCGCTCACACGGAAGGATGGGGAAGCGCGGCGAGGCCCGAAAAGTACACTGGGCTTCACCCCCGACGTCGTGATTTTTCGCTACGTGGACCGCAAAACGTCTCGGCTCATTCCCCGGGACAGCTTTTTCGACGGTCCCAGTGCCAAGCGAGGGCCCACGGGGTCCAAAAGAGCAAGCCATCTCCCGTTGTGACGTCGTCACGACGCGAGGGGGTCTGGGCTCGCGGAGGGAAGTCTGAGGAGAAACAGCGGCCCAGAAATTCTGTGGCAACTCCTTGGAGCCTCCCATACATTCTGCGAGTCGACGCTAGACGACGCTAGTCGACGCGAACCGACGCTAAGTCGACGCTCATCGAGGCGAAATCTGCGCCTTTCCATCGACGTCCACACGCTAGCGAACGCTACGTAATGCACTCTAAAGACAGAATCCCGAGGACTTGGAAGTTCGGCGGCGCACGCAAGGGTTCTAACGAAGAGGGGAGGGCTTCTTAGAGGGAGGCTGCTTCTCAAGAAGGCGCCAACCTTACACCTATAGACACGGCCCGCGCCTTCTGAGAAGCAGGGGTGCTTCTGAGAAGCCCTTCGCCTTCCCCCTCCCCCCGCCCCACTCGGGGGCGCCCAAGAGAGTGGAAGGGGCGTCCAAGAGGAGGGGGGGGGCAAATCATGGCCGGCGGCACGTGCGAGGCCCAGGGGGGGGGGGGGGCCTGGGACGCAGCGAAAGAGGGAGAGGCGCCATGACATCTGGGGAGACATCATGGCCCCCGCCGTGCTGTCCCGAGGAAGCCTTTACGACCCCCCCCGGGTTTATCGTTAGCACCGCACCAGGATTTCCCCCCCCTCATCCTCCTCCTCCTCCTCATCCTCCTCCAACTCCTCCTCCCCCTCCTCCTCCTCCTCCTCCTCCTCCTCCTCTCCTCTCCTCCTCCTCCTCCTCCTCCTCCTCCTCCCTCCCCCTCCTCTTCTCTTCCCCCTCACCCCTCATTGTTCATTCGTCATCCTTCATCCTCCTCCTCATCCTCCTCCTTGCCCCCCCCCTCCCCCTCCGCCTCCTCCTCTTCCTCTTTTCCTGGCCGCCCTCTCCTTCCCGCCCCACTCTGCGCGTGCCCGAGATCTGCGGCCGCCTGGAACGGTCCTCCTCAGGGCCCCGGCCCCGCCCACCCGCCGCGCCTCCCTTCCCGCTGCGGCGGCGGCCCGTCCTCGCCGTCACCCGGGAGGCCTTCGCGGGGCGGGGCCGAGAGGGAGAGAGAGAGTTCAGGGGGTCGACAGTGGAACTGATTTACCCATTTGTTTCTTTTTTTGCTCCGTCGCCTGCGCGAAGAAGACTGAGAATGTGTAGTCGATCTACTGAGCATTCTACGTGCTCTCGTGGGCCCGACCGAAACAACGCAACTCTGGGGCAAACCGATTCTGTAGCCGATCCCCTCGAAGTACGAGAGACAGAGAGAGAGAGAGAGAGCTCGGGGCCCCAAAATCATCTCCAACGACCTCACCGCGCCGTGCGTCACCGCACAGTTTTGGGACACTCAGGAAACCCCAGTCGCCCAAGACGTCCTGGACGGTGCCGCCCAGCCACTCGTGGCAGGAGAGGGATCGAAGGATCGCATCGGATGGTCCAGCCCTCGGGCGAATCAGTATGCCGCGATCTGGCGCTCCCACCGCAAGATAAGGCGAAGCCAGGACGAGCTGCTGGCTGGAGACAACTCTATAGGTTGAAGGAACAACTTACCCAACGATCGTACTCGCTTCGCGACCGGGTACGTTTATTTCATGGCACTATCACCGAATCTGTGCTTTACGGTTGTGCTTATTGGGCTTTCACTTCCGAGCTCGAGATCCGAATTAAACGTACTCAAAAACATATGTTGCGTATGATTATTCGTCCACCACGCCGCCGGGTTACGGACTCAGTCAGTAAGCCATGGGGTATGTAGATCAAAAGAACCACCCACGAAACAGAACGTGTTCTTGACCAAACAGGTATACAGGATTGGGGTACCATACGTCGACAAAGGAAGTGGCGCTGGGCTGCCAAAGCGGCCGAGGAGCCATGGAAATGGGGTTGCAAAGCGCTGACCTGTGATCGATGATTGTCTCTAGATGTTTCTGCCCATCGACAACGAGCCCGGCCAAGGACTCGGTGGGCGGGTGACATTGTGAAGTACACAAACCATCCAGCATGGTTCAGTATCGCCTCAACTGCTGAGCGAAAGCGCCTTGAGGCTGGATTCTTGTCTTTTACCAGAACTTGAATATTCCAATGTTTCACCACATTGCATATGTAATGCTCCCACCCCGACTAGTCCCCTCGTGTGGACTCTTGCGCGCGGGCTGTCTCTGTCGTTCTCTGTCAGGAAGAGGATAAATTCGGGTGAGGATAGATCGAGAATCTCTGAGATCCGGGGATCTAAGAAATAACTCGGGCGCCGCGGCCTTCTCAGAGCGTTCCGGAACGCTCTGAGAGCATTCCGGAACGCTCTGAAACGGATATTATCCTAGTCCTAGCCCCTTCCGATTACGTTTACGTCCGTCGTCATGTCTTCACGACGCGAGGGAGCATGCCGAGCCTAACGAGCATGCCGAGCCTAACGACGACCTCGACAACGACCACGACCACGACAACGACGACGACGACGCGAGGGAGCATGCCGAGCCTAACGAGCTCGCCACCTCCGCGACCAGCTTCCGGCTCTCGAGGACCTGCATCTTCGTGGCGTCCGCGGACTGGCGCGCCAAGAAGACAGGCGGGCGGTGGGGCAGAGGGGCGCGCCGGCCGAGTGGCGCAGCCCAGCGGCGGGAGGGCACGGCTGCGCCCTCCTGCCCCGGCAACGGTCGGTTGTTACCCAGGGTGGGGGGGGCGGGCGGGAGGATGACGGTCACGGGGGCCGCGGCGTGCACTCGCCAGGGTGCTTCCGCGCCACTGGCGCATGAATCGCCTGTGCAACACACTACATGCATGAGGGGGAGGTCCAAGCCCCGCTCCTGGTGCGATCGTTCGCGTTACCGGGGTGGCCCTGGTAGCGAACGTTACAGTCGAACCCAGGACAGAAGAGCATCCTTCAAGAATCTGAGACCTTCCGCTGGCCAAAACACACACACACACCATCACCAGGATGCACAAAACGTCCAACAAACACGAAGAACATTAGGGTACCCTCCTCGAACCGACCTCGATCTTATAACTCGGTCTGGCTGTACCCTTGGGAGGGACGAAACAACGCTGGAGGGGGAGGAGGAGGAGAAGGAGGAGGAAGAGGAGGAGGCGGAGAGGAAGAGGAGGAGGAGGAGGACGGAGGAGGAGGAAGAGGAGGACGGAGGAGGAGGAGGAGGAGGAGGAGGAGGAGGAGGACGGAGGAGGAGGAGGACGGAGGAGGAGGAAGAGGAGGAGGAGGAAGAGGAGGAGGAAGAGGAGGAGGAAGAGGAGGAGGAGAAGGATGCCCCCCTCTTCACTTCCCCCCCGGGCTCGCAACGAGAAGTTACCAAGGGGGGGACAAATGCTGCCGTCACAAGCGGAGAGAGGTCCGACAAACACAGTGCGCTGGGTGCCCGGGAGGCGGCAGGCCCGCTGCCTGGCGCTTCGGGGTCCCCACCCGTGGCATTTGATCGTTGGTGGGCTTATTTGCCACCGCCAACTTAAGTAGGAGGGGGAGGGGGTCCTCCTCGTCCTCCTCCTCCTCCTCCTCCTCCTCCTCCTCCTCCACCTCCTCTTCGTCCTCCTCCTCATCCTCCAGCTCCCTCACCCCTCCAACTTATGGTGGTGGTGGTGGTGGTGGAAAACAGGCCCGTGATTCGTGGCCCTCTGGGCCGACCCGCGTGCCATTTTGCGCGGCGCCGTGCACATGGCCTGGCAGCGCTGCAGTCAAAACCAATAGCGAGGATGCGCGATGCAGTCGAGCCTGATTCGTAGGTCGACCCCGCCGTTTCGCGACCCATGCCTTCTGCATTCCTATGGGAAGGTGGCCCTCGGGAGGGTCTTGTGTCCTCTCGCGTGCTTTCTCAAATCGACTCCGACTGCACAGGATGCAAGGGCCTTGGGCGCCCATGCCGAAGCTCTTCGAGCGGGGCTGGCCATCGAGCGTGGTCGAGGATGGACCGAAGATGACCGGAGAGGCCAGGATGCAGGGGCACCCCTGGGGAGCGGATCATCCTTACGAGCGGTGCCGACGGTGCTCGGCTCGTCATGGTGGAAGTGGCTGGACTCCGCCCTGCAGGCACGCCGTGGGCTCAAGGTCTTCCGTCCGAGAGCGCAAGGGGGTTGTGGGCCCATCCCACCGCGTCGGGAGGCACCTCTCCGCGCTGGGGGGCAGGAGAGCCCAGAATCGAATCGACAAATCGGATCGGCGATCGACATGAATCGGATCGGCGGAAATCGGCAGCCGAGTCGGGAGAAGTCGAATCGGCGGAGATCGGCAGGCTGGCAGGCCTCCGTTGAAACATCGGAGCTCAGATCGGAATCCGAAGCCGAGCCGACTCGGAATCGGAGGCGATCGACATCGAATCGAATCGGAGGAATCGAAATGAGCCCTGGGGGGTGGGGGTGAACTCGCCATCGCTCGGACGCCCATTCCCTGTGCATTTTTCGGTGTCGTGCGCGTGTTTTTTTCCCAAGGTGAGCAGCATGCTCCTCGATGGCCCTCGCAATGCACACGTTCAAGCGATGCCAAGTGAAACACCATTGAAGGGGCCCTGGGACGCACAAATAAATACACACAAATAAAAAGATTCCCCATAGTTTCCCATATTTTCTGTGTTTTTGTCTTCCCCCCCCCTTCCCATATTTTCCCATATTTTCTGGGAATCGACGATTAATTGTGTCTGTGTGTTTTTTGTTCCCTCCTGAACCATGCTTGGTGCAGGGCGCCCCGCAGCGCGGGGGCCCAGCAAATCGAGGAGCCCTGGAGAGGCCCACGATGATGGGAGCGCACGCCGGGTGCCTCCTCGTCGACCACGTCCGGGTAGTGCTCGGCGATGAAGGCCTAAAGTCGGGAGCGGCCAAGAGAGGGGTATCCAAGAGGGGGGGGCGCAAATCATGACCGGCGGCATGTGCGCGGCCCAGCGGGGGGGCCAGGGACGTAATGGAATAAGAAGAAGCGCAATGATATCTGGGAAAATATCACGGCCCCCGCCATGATATCCACCCCCCCCTAGTCATCACCCCCCTCTTTGCCGCCCCCGATAAAGGGCGCGGCGGGCGCCTGCGATGTCAGCGCACATTCCTACAGTCGGACTTAATTGGAGAGGACACGCGAGAGGACGCGAGACCCTTCCGGGGACCACATCGCCATAGGAGTGCGAGAAGGCACGGGCCGCGAGGCACAGGACTCACGGGTACCCTTGACTTGGCAGGGTCGACCTGCTAATCCGGGCCGACTGTACGGCAAGTTCGCGTCGTGTCGAACCCGGCGTTGGCTTTCGACACCGCGTGGATCGTTCAACCTTGAACGATCGGCGGCTCTTCGATCGCCCGATCGTTCCAAATGGGCCGAGGGCGGCGTTCAACCGTAAACGCATGCGGTGAGGTCGCCGCTGGTCGGCACGACGCGAATCTGCCGTACAGTGGAGGCTAGTCCACAAGAAACCTTCCACGAGAAACCCAACCCTGAGACCTCAGGGCGTCCATGGATTTTTGGCGCGGGAACGTCACGTTTTCCATGGCAGAACCATCGAAACCGAGGGCACCCAGGCCACCCTGGAGGCAAGTAGGGTGTTTCTTGGCATGGGTCTCCACTGTAGGCGCAGGCGGTTTGAGGAATTCAGTGTTCCACCCCCGCGAATACCCGCGGGGATGCATTTCCCCTCTACCCTTGCCCCTCCCCAGGGTTCTGGACCATTGGTTCTCGAGGGATTCAAGCGTACGCGTTGGCCCTGAATGGCCCCAGATAGCCCACCATGGCCTCGAAGATGGCGCCAGAAAGTTCAATTTGGATCAAGATGGCTGGAGGGGTGCCAGCACCATCACACACTGGCCCGAGGTGGCCACGGAGCCTCCCGAAGATGCCCCCAAGAGGCTAAACTGATTCAACCACCAATGGTTGTTTAATTTGGTTTGCCCTTTCGCATTTCCACTTCGGACGGGATTCCGATCCCTAAAAACTGCCGCGACAGGGGCCTAGAAGGCCCGACACAGCTTTAACGACACCATCCCTGAACACCCCGAGATCTTTAGACGGCCCTTCAAGAGGATCTGTCAGGTTCCATGATACCTGTGCTATGTTGGGGCCACTCCCTGGTGCTGATCTGTGGCCTCGACGATGGCTCCAACATGGCCTAAAGAGCTCCTCAAAAGCTCAAATCAGAGCCTCAGCATGACTCCATGGATGTTTACGTTGGTCATGCCAGGCATGCAAGTTTACAAGCGTACCCCAATCAAGCCCATATCACAAGCAAGAGGGGCCCTGCATACGTTTCTGCCTGTTGGGCCGCCTGCACATTACGGCTAACCATAATCAAACATGCACAATTGGAGCGTAGCGCGAACTTATTTCAATACGATCATCTGTCGTACGAATGCGACGCGCACTCGCAAGGGAGCCGTTCTTCGTGGCAAGCACGCGCTACTCACCGTAGTAACAACCCTGAGTGCACAATGTATGGTTGTTCGGCCAAGTGAAACCACCATTGGCAGAACCCATCGCGCACAACTAACAACTTATGGCTACACACTCACAGAGTGCATGCGTAACGCAACCTGTACACGATGGATGTGCTATACTGCGGGCTAACTGCATGTGACTTTAAAGAACCATTGACGGAACCACTAGACCTCTGACTGCATAAAGCAATACGCCACACGCAACTCGTGAAACTATAACCCTCAAACATGCGCGGACGTGCACGAAACCATGCTGATGTGCAGCCCGGCACTGCTACAGCGCGCGCATTCCCACGATGTGTAGACATGATGTTGCATGGCAGGCGCAGGCCCTGTGCAAAAGAAAGTCTGCGGCGGTGCATGCTATACAACCACTGTTGCGCAACACGCCGACCCCCGCGTACAGCGCAGCATTGCTCGTGCCGAGTTACAGGCCGTTGAGCGCACGCTGGTGCATGCGGTGCCGCCGATTGTGTTCCACATCGACATGCAAAGCATTTTTGATGGCACAGCGGCTGGTCGGCTCTGGTGCGTGTGCGCAGACAGGCCCGATGTCGACCTGCGGATGGCCGTCTGGCGCCGCATCGAAGACCTCGGCCTCGGGCTGGGATCCACCAAAGGAGGGTGACCCTGAGGGGAAGGGCATGAGCTCGATCCGTTGGTGCACCGAACTGCCGCAAACAGATGTTTCCCGCGAACTCACACACACAAACACAAACACAAACACAAACACAAACACAAACACAAACACAAGCACAAACACAAACACAAGCACACACACAACCACAAACACAAACACAAACACACACACACGAATACGAACACGAACACAAACACAAACACAAGCACGAACACGAACACAAACACAAACACAATCACAAGCACAAGCACAAGCACAAACGCAAACGCAAGCACAAGCACAAGCACAAGCGTAAACGCAAACGCAAACGCAAACGCAAACGCAAACGCAAACGCAATCGCAATCGCAAACGCAAACGCAAACGCAAACACACACACAAAAACACACACACACAAACGCACACAGACACACTCTCACACACACAAAAACACACACAGACTCACACACACACACACACACACCAGGGCACCAGCCCCCCCCTCCGCGGGACATTCCCGCAAAATGCCCACTCCTGCTCGAGGCCGCCGCTGCTGGAGCTCGTCCCGGGGAGCCAGCCGAGCAGCACGTCTTTCTCAGAGCCACCCCCGAGCAGCGGGCGGAGGCTGGTTGGTGCCGGCGCTGCGGCGCACAGCGCGTGAGAGGAGGAGCGCTGCCCTGGACATACGCAGTCACCCGCCTCGCCACGGACCAGCGCCGGGGCTGAAATAAAAGGGAACGAACAAGGGTGTAAACATAAGAACTCGGAGGGCCGCGCGGAACTTTCTCGGATCGGCGCTGCACCCCCTCCCTGGCGCGCGGAACGCGCCAGGGACGGCGCCAGAGGCGCCGCCAGGGGGGTCCAGCGCCGATCCGAGACATTTCCGCGCGGCCCTCCGAGTTCTGATGTTTATACCCTTGCTTGTTTCCCTGTGGCAGCCGCGGGCACCGCCTCTGGCGCACGGCAGACGTCGCGTGGCGCGGCCGCTGCAGCCAGAGCACGAAGATCTGCTCGGACCAAGCTGCGGGAGGTGTGCCCTGGCGGACCTCCGCAGCCGCCCGTGCTCGCCAGCCCCGAGGCTGGCCGAGCCGCAAAGGCACGGGTCACCGACTCCACGCTCGAGGTGATTGAGCAGAACAAGCCCCTAACCCTTTGGAAGGGGACCTAAGTTAGGAGGGCCAAGACAATTAGGGATAGGGGCTCCTTTTTCTGCGGATGTATCGAACCAAACCGCCCAGAAGTATCATCCCCAATGCGAAGACGGGGTCCTCAGTGAGGCCACGTCCTCATAATGATATTAGGGGGGTTAGGGCTAACTCGACGACAAGGTGCCATCGCTGCTGAGTACGGCGGAGTGGCAGGAGTGGCAGGTCCAGGTCAGCGCCAGCTCAGGGACGGACGCTGATTTTGTTGGGCGTCGCTGCGGGGGGGCTGCGGCAACCGCGTGAGCAGACTAAAGGCGCCCGTCGGGCACGGCTCTCTGGACACTGCTAGTTCTCTCTCCAGGCGCACACCGAGAGAGCACATCCCTAGGCTCTATTGGCTCTTCATCCTCGTTTTCCTCCCCCTCCCTCCCTGCTGCTCCTCCTCCTCCTCCTGCATCTTCCCCTGCTCTCTCTTCACCATCCTCCTCCATCCTCCCTCGTCCCTTCCGCTCCTCCGTGATTCCACCTCGCCTCACTATTATTATTCTTCTCCCTCCTCCTCCTCCTCCTTCTCCTCCTCCTCCCTCCTGTAATTATCCCTCCCGTCCTCCTCCTCCTGCTCCTCCTCCTCCACCTCCTCCTGCTCCTCCCACGGACGTTCAATAGTTTTGTAAGCAGGGGGCAGCTGGCGGCACTCTGCGTATCCTCGAACCGCAAGCTCGGGCTCCGCCCGCTCGCACCGTGGGCCGCCGACCAACGGCGCTGGGCACCACACCTGAGCTCTTGGACACGACTACCATTGGCACAGAAACACTAAACAACCTCACAACCATGAACGCGTACCTGGGATGGAAGACTTCTACGTGTGCATGCTTCTCCCTGTCATGCATCACTTGCGCAGAATACCTGTGTCAAGTGCATGAACGTATGAACGTGTGTGCAGCTAGGTGCACGTGTTCGCGCACGTGCAAGGGCAAGAGCGTGAGTGCCTGTGGTTATGAATGACTGCGTACGTGGTTGCATGTATAGATGCTCGTACGGTGTGCGCATGCGGAATATGTGATACTGCGTGAAACTCACACAGGCAACGCCTATTGGGACAACCTCATGGTAATATCAACCCGGAGCTAGCGCCTTCAACACACACACACACACGCGCACACACACACACACGCACCCACACCCACACCCCCATCCTTACTTTTATGATAAATACCCCACGTCCCCACCTAGCCGGCCGATAGCAAACCCGCCGTCCTAACGGTCAAAAAACAAGACGAACTCAACTTTGTTCTCGCCAGCGTGTCGTCGAGTTGCGAGCCGTGTAGCAAGAATGGGACGGAATGAACACCGTTTGGGTGACCGGAAGCGGGAGGTCGCGTCCTACCCATCAACAAACAATACAAAGTCAACGTTTCCCTCTTCAACATGGACTTTCTTATCGTCGACGCTGCGAACAGTGCAACAGGAATGGGACGCGGCGCACATCGCGCGCGGACGCCTGGCCAATCCTACGCGGGACCCCGCGTCCTACTGTCAAAAAACACAGCAACATCGACGTTGTTCTAGCCAACGTGTACTTTCTCCTCGTCGGCGCTGCGAATCGCTTAGCAGGAACGGGACGCGGCGCACATCGCGCGGGGACGCCTGCTCGTCAGCGTGGGTTTTTTTGTCGTCGACGCTGCGGCCCGTCGGGTTGAGGAGGTGGGCGGGCGGCGAGTCATAATGCAGTCAAGCAAGCGCGGTTCAAGCAAGTGCTACAGGGGACCCCCAAGAGGTAACGTTCAGGAGGTCCTGGGGGGGGCAACGCAAATATTGATTTTCATTTGGTGTTTGAAAAATTGTGAGGTTAACGCCTATTTGTGTTGACGCTGTTCCAACCCGGAAGATATCTCCAAGAAGCCCTCAGGCGTATCCCAGAAAACTCCCAAGACGCACCGCACATTCCCAAGATGCATTCTCCTCGTCCTCCTCAGTTTCTCCCTCCTTCCCTCTCTCCTTCCCCTCCTCCTCCTCCTCCTCCTCCCCCTCTTCCATGCGCGGCAGGAGCGAAACGATTGGCGGTGCGACGCGCGTGGCTGGAATGAGACGCGGCGCACTTCGCGCGCTGGACATGTTGCCGCCGACGATGCAACATGACAGGCCGGAGCGGGGCGCGGCGTACATCGCGCCCGGTCTTGTTTCCCGTCGACGTTGCTCAATACGCGGCAGCAGTAGGACGCAACTCATGGCGCGCGCTAAACGTGAAGCCACCCGCGATATAAGATGAGCGACAAGCGTCGGACGCGACGCACTTGCTTCTTGTGTTGTGGGAGGGCGGGTGGGAGTGGACGGAACCCTCTGGCTCATTCGAGCTGCCTCGGGCGGGCCAGCCTCGGGTGCTGCGTATGTGTTGAGAGGGCGGGTGGGAGTGAGCGAGACGGCTTGCCCCCCCACCCCCACCCACACGCCCACGCCCACGCCCGCGCCCACGGCAACGGCCACGGCCACGGCCACGGCCACGGCCACGCCAACGCCCACGCCCATGCCCACGCCCAGACCGAGACCGAGACCGAGACCGAGACCGAGACCCAGGCCCAGACCCAGGCCCAGGCCCAGGCCCACGGTCACGCCCAGCCCCAGCCCCAGCCCGAGCCCCACGCCCACGCCCCCACGCCCCCACGCCCCCACGCCCCACGTCCCCACATCCGCACACCCGCACACCCGCACACCCGCACACCCGCACACCCGCACACCCGCACACCCGCAGACGCACACACACACACAAGGACAAGCACAAGCACAAGCACAAGCACAAGCGCAAGCACAAGCACAAGCACAACCACACACACACACACGAACACACACACACACACAAACACAAACCCACACACACACAAACACGCAGAAGCAACCCGATTGTGATAGCCCTGGGATGCACGTCTGGTACTTTGGCGGTGGCAATGCTGTGGTATCTCCACCGCTCGCGTCTGCTGCGCAGCGTCGTCCGCGTCCAAAAGCGTGCGCTCGCACGCTGCAGCGCACTCTTCGGGGGTCGTATGCAGCGGGGCGCGTCTGCGATGGTCTCGGCCTTCTGGGCCTTAGTCGTCCTCGCCCAACATCGGAATGCGAGCGCCTGTATTCCGCTCTCGCCAGCGCACCGCGCTGCGCGGCAATTGTACTTGGCGTCAAGAACACGCAAGGCGCCATCTGTGCGCATGCACGCTGAGCGCATTTGAATATTATGCGCAAGGTGCGCGCTGCTGTGAGCATGCGAGCTCCCCAGGCACTGGCATCGCAGAGTGCTGCGGTGGAGAGCTGTTCATGCACCGTTGTCTCTTCCCTCTTTGACGTTCTCGCGATGGCGGCACGTCGCATTGAATCTGGCAATGGATCCAAGGGCCTCCAAAATGGGGTCCGAAAAGATGAGGCGCCGTAGGCGCCGCCAGGGGGGCTCCAGCGAGGATCCGAGAATTCCGCGCGGAGCCCCAACAGTTTCTGTTTGTGCTATTGTTTGCTCCGCGACCAGCGCCGAGATCGGGATCACCCTGCCTCGGCGGAGGCACACCGCCTTTAACTCTAACCCCCGCAATTGCGGATAGGAGTGAGAAGGCGCGGGCGGATCGCGAACGAGGACACGCAACGTAACACGCAGACTCCGCGCCACGAAATCACACTTCGGCCACGCACCGAGGCATGGTGCAAGACCGTTCGGCCCCCTCACTCTGACTTGGTGGTGCTGCTGTGGCCTCCGGGCCTCCGAGCCCCTCCCCCGCCTGCCAGAGGTGTGCGCGCGGGCTTGCCTGCAGCTCCTCGCGGTACTTCTGGAGGCGCTGGCGCGTGTCCTGGGTGGCGACGTCCCAACACTGCTCCCCACCCGCACCGATTCCCCTGAATCGATGGGAGGCGGGGTTTCGGTGGCAACCCATGGGAGCCTCCAGTACCATCGAGTGGCTCTTGCGAATCGACGCTAGTCAACGCTAACATCGACGCTACATCGACTTTACTCGATGTTAAATCGGCGCTATCTCATCGATTGCCAGACGCTAATCGACGCCAATGCGCCCGAAAGGCGGAATACAAGATCACGAAGGTCCGTACGGCTCCCATGCTTTGCAACCGAAGGCAGGGCCCGGAACTCGCCACGTGTTCGACGGATTCCGAATTCTGCCCCCGTCGCCCATCAAGTTGCCCGAATCGTTGATCGGCACGGGTAGGGTTCGGACTTCGCCGCCGATGTCCGGGATGACTGTGAGCGTGTCGTTCAGGACCTCCGGCGGCGCAGGGCTCGGGCTGGCTGCGCGCCCACGGTCGAAGAAGAGCAAACCGCAGAGCCATGAACTGTTGGAGCTCCGCGCGGATGTCTTGGGTCGGCGCCAGGGGCGGCGCCGGATGTACCAATGTCACGGATGGAGGGCGGGCTGTTTGCAAAATATGGCTCTCGCCTGAGCGCCGCGCGCCTTCGTCATAAACTTTGCGTCAGCTTCAAGGTTGGAGGGCGTTTCCTTTTCAAATTGTGGCTCTCGCATTAGCGCCGCGCACATTCGTCTGAAGTCCGCAACAGTTTGACCGATTCGTATGGTTGACGTCCCAGTAATGTGCTCTGACACGACTTCGGGGTATCAAGACGCAACGGTGACGTGGATTCACGGTGTTCAAATTCCAGGTATGGTGTTCTTGCGCGATTTAGGATCGTCAGAACGCAACAATGAAACTGATCCGCGCCGTTGAAGTCCCAAGAGTTCCGTTTTGGAAAGATTGGGGATTCTCGGACGGGTTTTCCCAATGGGGCACTTCACGCAAGGCCACAAAGTGTAGGGGCCTTAGAATAGGGAACTTGGAGGGGTAGTTCATTGCAACATCGTTGATGCGCCTTGGGCCTGCACTGGTCCATCTTCTTCCTCCTCCCTTCTTTGCCCTCCGCCGTGCCCACCTCCCTCCCTCCGTCCGCTGCTCCTACTCCTCCTCCCCCTCCCACCTTCTCCTCACCCTCCCTCCTCCTCTCCTTCCACCCTCTTCCTCCGCCTCCTCCACCTCCTCTTCCCTGTTCTCATGTTTTGCAGCGTCTTCGGTAGTGGTTGTTCTACCCCGAAAAAGGGATGCGCGGAGGCCTCCGAGTGAGGAGCCCCTCCCCCCAGCCCTCTCCGAAGCGGCTGCCCTTGAGGGCTTCCCTCCCCTTTAGAAATTCAGGCGTCACGCATGCTGGGCCTCGAGTCAGACGACGGCCGCGCTCGGTACGAGAGACCCTCCTGCTCTGGATGCCGCTGGCCCCTGTTATACATATATGTGTATATATACATGTGCAGACATATTCTGTGTACAAATGCATACAGATATACACAATTATGGTCCGGCCTAATTCTGTGCGGCCTACGGCTGGCAAAATGTAGCAAATCAGATCTTCACGGCATGTGCCGCCGCAGCGCAAATTTCGGTATCAAGCGATTGGCGCCTCTACAATACTGCGGCCGGAACGGTGGCGACCTTTACGCTTCACATGTAGGGACAGCTCAGTGAATGCCCTGGGGTTGTGTGCTTCTTTGATATATCAACACGTACTTAACTCCACCTGCCTCATCGGGCTCTCTTGTAGTGCCGTCCCGTCAAGATCTCTGCCCCTTGCGTCCTCTCGTGTGGAGGGCAGGGCCTACCTCTTGCCTGGTGGTGGGGTGGGAGCAGCGCGTGGACGTCGCCGCCATCGCCGCCACCGCCGTCGTCGGCCGCCGCCGGCGCCGCCGCCGCTGCCTCCGTCGTCGTCGTTGTCATCACCGTCGCCGCCGTCGCCTCAACGTCACCGTAGCCGTCGCCGTCGCCGTCGCCCTCGTCGTCGCCGTGGCCAGCGCCGTCGCAGTCGCCGTCGCCTACGTCGTCGTCGTCGTCGTCGTCGTCGTCGTCGTCGTCGTCGTCGTCGTCGTCGTCGTCGTTACCGTCGTCGCCGTCGCCGTCGCCGTCGCCGTCGCCGTCGCCGTCGCCCTCGTCGTCGCCGTCGCCGTCGCCGTCGCCGCCGACGCCGACGCCGTCGTCGTCGTCGTCGCCGCCGTCGCCATCGTCGTCACCGTCGCCGCCACCGTCGTTGTCGCCGCCGTCGCCGTCACCGTCGCCGTGGCCGTCGCCGTCGCCGTCGCACGACGCACGTCGTCCGTCGCCGTCGCCGTCGCCGTCGCCGTCGCCGTCGCCGTCGTCGTTGTCGTCGCCGCCGTCGCCGTCGTCATCGTCGTCGTCATCGTCGCCGTCGCTGTCGCCGTCGCCGTCAACGACGCCGTCGCCGCCGCCGCCTTCGCCGTCGCCGTCGCCGCCGTCACCGTCGCCGTCGCCGTCGCCGTCGCCGCCTCCGTCGCCGTCGTTGCCGTCGTCGCCGCCGCCGCCGTCGCTTTGACCGTCGCCGTCGCCGTCGTCGTCGCCGTCGTCGCCGTCGCCGTCGCCGTCGCCCTCGCACGTCGCACGTCGCACGTCGCCGTCGCCGTCGTCGTCGCCGCCGCCGTCGCCGTCGTCGTCGTTTTCGCCGTCGCTGTCGCCGCCGCCGTCGCCGCCGCCGCCGTCGCCGTCGTCGTCGTCGTCGTCGCGGTCGTCGTCGCCGTCGTCGTCGCCGTCGTCGTCGTCGCCGCCGTCGTCGTCGTCGCCGCCACCGCCCGTCGTCGCCGTCGCCGTCGCCGTCGCCGTCGCCGTCGCCGTCGCCGTCGCCGTCGTCGTCATCGTCGTCGCCGCCGTCGCCGTCGTCGCCGCCGCCGTCGTCGTTGTCGCCGCCGCCGTCGCTGTCGCCGCCGCCGCCGCCGCTGTCGTCGTCGCCGTCGCCACCGTCGCCGTCGCCGTCGCCGTCGCCGTCGCCGTCGTCGTCGTCGTCGCCGCCCTCGCCGTCGTCGTCGTCGTCGTTGTCGCCGTCGCTGTCGCCGCCGCCGTCGTTGTCGCCGCCGTCGCCGCCGTCGTCGTCGCCGTTGCCGTCGCCCTCGTCGTCGCCGTCGCCGTCGCTGTCGCCGCCGCCGCCCTCGCCCTCGCCGTCGCCGTCGCCACCGCCGTCGCCGTCGTAAATCGCCGCCGCCGCGGCCGTCGTCGCCGTCGCCGTCGCCGTCGCCTTCGCCGTCGTCGTCGCCACCGCCGTCGTCGCCGTCGCCGTCGCCGTTGCACGTCGCACGCCGCAAGTCGCACGTGCTGCTGCTCGAGCCGGGTGGTCGCATGTATGCTGAAATGGTTCGCATTCCGGGATCCGAAGAAAATGGGAGACGCTCGCCTGCTGGCACTCATCCACCCGTGTATCCGAGAACGGGCGAGAATGAGGCGACCCCTCTTCCAGTCGGTGCACTCAGCATTTGCCCACAGCGCGGCTGCTGAGGACACGAACTTGTCGGGCGAGCATTCGATATCGGTCATGATAGACATGTAGGTGTGCGTCGACATGGTGTTGCTGCAGCAGTTGTTCGAGGAGGCTTGGGCGGTCAACTATCCTCTTAGATCCTGCCAGGTTACACGCACGCGACCACGCTCCTGACGGCGCTGATGTACAGGACGCTCGTACAAACGTGGAGCGTGCGCAGGTCCGTCACATCGCGTGCCCTGGTGGACGATGCAACGCTGCACTGGAGTGGCGCTGAGCTGTCTCGCACCAAGGAGCCCGTCTTGGCCACGAGGACCTTCACCAAGGAAGCTCCTGGACGAGGGCCCGTCGTGCAGCCGTCGAAAACGGGATGCGCCTGCATCAAAGGAAGGCCGCTGGCACAGCGTTCAGTCCCTGGGCCAGGATGCTGCGCATCGATCTCAGAAGGCGATCCGCAACTGGGGGCACGACCTCTACTTACAGTAAAGGCCCGGCCACAGGAAACCTCCAAACAAAAAAACATCCTGAGACCCCAGGACGTCCATCGGTCTTTGGTTTGGGAACGTCACGCTTTCCATGGCAGAACCATCGAAACCCAAGAAACTGCAGGGTACCCTTTGAGGCACGCGGGCAGGGTGTTTCTTGGCACAAACTCTCACTGCAGGGGCGCGCGGAACGCCTGGTGGCAAAGGCGCGGCTTGACAAGCCGAAGGAGCGCACGCCGAGAGGGACGCTGCCGCGCAGTACGGCCAGCGCGAAGGTCCAGGCGCTGTGGCGATCAGGGCTGGCGCCGTCTGCTGCACGTGGTCCGGCTGTCGTTAGGTCGGGCGTGTCCTCCTACGGGGGGATTTTGGAGGAAGAATTCGAAGTAGTCGTCGAAACACACTCTAGAACAGTCAAAATAGCACAACAATCGTCCCCAGACAATTATTTGACTATTCTTGAATATTCCTCCTGTAGAGGGACATGCCCGACTTAAGGCTGCCGCTAGCATCCCTGGTCCCGACCTCCAGGAGTTGAGGCTGGCGGCGGCGGCGGTG
This sequence comes from Prorocentrum cordatum, assembly GCA_963575745.1. Taxonomy (NCBI): domain Eukaryota; class Dinophyceae; order Prorocentrales; family Prorocentraceae; genus Prorocentrum; species Prorocentrum cordatum. The sequence continues at coordinate 128,501 of CAUYUJ010000359.1, read as the reverse complement.
TGCGGAGCAAAGTCGGGCGGGGTGAGCATCCCAGCGTCCCTAGCCTCGCAGCACGACGAGCACATCGACCACCACATCTTGGAGGCCGCGCTGGGGATCACCACCATCTGCACGTGCTTCGTGTGGGACCAGCGGCTTCAGATGGCAAATTCCAGGACACCCCAACCCGAAAACGTCTTCATCTCCGGGGTGCACCTGTTACTTCCGCCGCCTTCCGCTAACCTGCCGCCAGCTCCCGCCGGCGGAGGCGGCCTCGTTTTACTTCCGCCGCTTTCCGCCGAGGAAGAGATGACATCTCCTTCTATCCTTAGTTCGAAGAGCAACAGAAAATAGGCAACACAGATTCAAATATGGTCAAGCATAATCAAACAATCGTCCCCAGACTATTTGTTTTTTTGACTATGCTCGAATATTCCTCCTGTAGAGGGACATGCCCGACGCAATCCTGTCCTGGAAAGCGAGGCCCTCTCTGGAACGCTCCCGATGGGCTGGCTGGCGCGCGCTCGGCGAGAGTGCCGGCAGAGAAGTTGGGCGCTGCACAGGCGCCGCCTCGGAGGGATCGTCGTGCGGGGGCCGCTGGCGCCCTGCTGGCCTGCATTGCGGATGCCATGCCAATTCGCCCCCTCACAATCCTACCACTGAGCTGGCAATGTTTTTTTTTAGAATGCCGGAACGTGTTCCAAACCTGCTGAAAACAGTCTTAACAATGTTTAAGACATGCTTCGACCATTTTCAGGCATCTGGCAATGACTTGGCAACGTTCTTCCTTCGGCGGCGAGCGAGGGGGGAAGTGAGAAGGAGAAGGCCTTCTCAAAGGCGGCGGGACTTCTCAGAAGCCCTCGCGCCTTCTAAGAAGTTTTCTGTGCCTTCAGGGAAGACTCAGGAAACTTCTCAGAAGGCTGGGGGACTTCCGAGCCTTCTGAGAAGGCCCGCCCCTTCTCAATTCCCCCCCTCGCTCGCCGCCGATTCCTCTCCACTGATCATCGTCCACAAGGCTTATAGCGTACGCAGGGTCGGCTGGAGAGTACGGCGAGCAGCACGGTCTTCACAGGCGACGAGGGCGGCGGGCTTCTCGCCGAAGGCGACGTCGTCGGAACAGGTGAGGGGGAACTGAGCCCCACTGGGGGGGTTTTGCGCTGGACACTGGGCCGCGGATCGAGCGGGATCAAGCCGGATTAAGCGGGATGGAACCATATTAGTCGAGATTAAGCCGGATCAAGCTGGATTTCGGACCAGGGCACACTCAGAATCTGACCTCCCAGGAGTTGCATCCGAACTTCAGGAGGATGGGAGATGGTGGCAAGGCCGCCAGATCTGCGAACACATCTCTGAAAAGCTCGACGGCAACGAGGCGATCTGGACCCGTGCCACATTCCGCTTGAGGTGGGGCGGATGGACGGTGTGGTCAAGCAGCCACAGCTAGCACGGCTGCTCAGATCGCTCTGATCAGGAGGCTACCTGACGGTGGCCAAGAGGCATGAGAGGACACTGCTGAAGTCGCCGATCTGTCCTCACCCCGAGTGCCACGCCAAGCAGGCGCACGGGACGCTGGGGCACATGATGTATGCATATCCGTTCGACGGCGGCGAGCGAGGGGGGGGGAATGGAAGGAGAAGGCCTTCCCAGTAGGCGGCGGAACGTCTCAAAGGCCTCGGGCCTTCTGTGAAGCGTTCTGTGTCTTCGGGGAAGGCTTAGAGAATTTCTCGGAAGGCCAGGGGGCTTCCGAGCCTTCTGAGAAGGCCTTCTCCTTCTCACTCCCCCCCTGGGCTCGATGCCGATTTCTTGATGGAGGCTCGGACCGCGACGGGGCTGCCCGAGTGGAACGATGAGATGAGCCGAGTCAGGAATTACCTCGGCGAGAGTGCCGTGGACGTCGTTGGCAACGGGAGCTGGGACACGACAGACCGCTGCCTCGGCCTCCCGCAAGCTCCCATGAGGCTGGCCTCGCCGCACCACGAATCAGTGCCGTCTTCTCTCTGGGGAGACTGGAAGTCTTGCCCCAGCTCTTGGCCCCGCGATGCCTTCACAGACGGATCAGGATTGCACAGTGCCTGGACAATGGGTGCCACTCAGCCTCTATTGTTTGGGTGCGCGACCAACGTTGGCGGCGCCTTTCTCCATTTGTTGGCGGATGGCGGGTACTGGAATAACGCATAGCCGTGCGAGTCATGACAATCGAGTCGTGCGAGAGGGAATAGGTCACGCCAGTGAGGAGGAGGAAGAGGAGGAGGAGGAAGAACCGAAGATGTGGGTGGGCGGTGGTTCAGCTGGGGAGCGACGGGATTCTCGCCAGTCAGAGCCCGCTGTGGGCCGCTCCCAGGGCCCCGTCCAGACGGTCGGTATGGCCGAACTGACTGCGTTGCTCAGAGCCCTGCAGCACCTTCCTGCATCGGCGGCGAGCGAGGGGGGGACATGAGAAGAAGAAAGCCTTCCCAGTAGGTGGCGTGGCTTCTCAAATAGGGAACCGAACTCTATACACCGACGCCTTTGTCTGGCCTCACGCTGGATCTCGCATGGGTAAGCGGATCCTGGTGTATACGGGATCCTGGTGTATGCATTCTTCGTTGTTTCCCCCCGGAAAACGGGGAAACAAGTATACACCACACCAACCCGACGTCGTCCCCGAACCTCGAAAAAGTCCTGGAATTGAAAAACCGCCCGCCACTGAAAGTGCATATGCTCAAGATTCCGATCAAAAGCCCTCGGGCCTTCCGAGAAGTGCTCTGGGTCTTCGGGAAGAGCTCAGAGAACTTCTCAGGGGGCCAGGGGACTTCCGAGCCTTCTGAGAGGGCACGCCCCTTCTCACTCCCCCCCCCTCGCTCGCCGCCGACTGAAATCGAGGTTCTGGTTTCGGATCTCCTGGGGTTCGCTCGGGAGGGGCAAGGACTGGAATCCCAGCCTTGGGGCCTCAAGAGGATCCTACGGCTCGGTCTGGCGTCAGATCGTTGGCGTGTGCAAGCCCCGTTCGGAGCCCTCCATCTTTTGCATGGGCCCCTGCTCATTCTAGGCATGTGTAATTTTCTGGAGGCTCACCCTGAGAAACCTCCAAACTGGCAAACAGGTTTTAGTTGGGCTGTTTTTTTGTTACGCGCCGGCGGCCAATGAACATAAAACAACCAATGCTGGGGTTCAGAATGCCGCTGGGGAATTACAGCTGTACAGAAGCCATGCGAAGTCCCTTGGATGGGCTGGTGCTCGGACTGATGAGTCCAGGAAGAGAAAGAGAGAGAGGGAGAGGAGAGAGACAGGATCGAGGAGCAAATCTCGGCTCGCGCTCGCGAGTGCAAGTGTAACGCGTCTGCTCGCGGGTCACTACCCTGTAAGCTTCTCGGGTCGGGTTCCAGGAACACTATGTTTTGCGCTTGTAACCTGGTTAATTGGTTTGTTGAAAATGCCTGGCCCAATCTCGGACTCTCGCGACTGAAAAACACCTCACCAATGGGTCAGGCAAATCATGTATTCCCACGCCGCTTCAGGTTTGCCGTATCAATATGATGGGCTTCGGCCCTGAGGTGAAATTTCAAGAGGCTCGTTCCGTCCTCCGTCCTGAGCCCATCAATACGGCGCTTGTGGCGGCGTCTGCATCGGAGCGCGTGGCCGGTCCGGGACCTGGGGATCTTGAGGCCCGTGCGAATGCCTCGGAGGGGGCGACGGCGACGGGGCAGGGTGAGAATTGTTTCGCACCTCTTGGCCACAGAGTGCGGCGCAAAGGGCCGCACATGCTTTGTTGGAGATGTGGGGCTTCTTGTTCGAAGAGGCTGGGGCCTCTCCCGTAGAAACTTTGCAAAGGACACTTGGAGAAGGGGCCCGAAGAGGCTCCTCGCCAATACCCTCGCGGGAAAGCACCCGAAACCTGGAGAGATCGCTTCATTTGGAGATTGCCAGGCGCGCCCAAAGGGTTGCGCCGTAGCTCTCACGTAGTTTCAGAGTGCTGGCGGGAGACTCGCTGGCGCCTCTATGTCTTGTATCCTTGTATCCTCCTCCTCGGGGAGGACGACGACTATGGCACGGACGGGCCTCTATCTGCTTTTTCACGTCGGCGTCGTCTGCGCCCTGCCGGCGGCGCACCCCGGCGCGGGCCCCGTCCGCCCGCCCGGATCGCCCGTCAAGATCCGCCCGCCCGACTGGCCTGCTAGGATCCGCTGGACCGATTGCTGAGAAACCGGCCAGCCTGCGAAACATCGCTTTTGCAAACCATCCTGTGGTGTTGGGTCCTCGCTTCGACGAGACAGCGCCCCGCGTCCTCCTCTCCTCTTCCTATCCTCCTCCTCCTCTCCTCCCCTATCCTGCCTTTTCCTCCCTCCTCCTCCTCCTGCTCCTCTTGCTCCTCCTGCTTCTCCTCCTCCTCCTCCTCCTCCTCCTGCTCCTGCTCCTGCACCTCCTCCTCCTCCTCCTCCGGCCACCTTCCATCCACGCGCTCATTTTTGCACTCCGCTCAAACGCTTCGTGGTCCCAGAGGGAAACTCCACCGAAAGCCCCAAAGGCTACGTTTGCATGGCGCCCCCACCTCTGAATTGGTCCACCCGTTAAACGTTTCGTGTCCCCGTAAGGGGCTCTGCCGAAGGCCCCAGAGGCTGCGCTCGCATGGCGTACCCGCCGCCGATTCGGCACACCCCTCACACACGTGTCGTGTCCTTCAGGAGGAAACTCCACCGAAAGCCCCAGAAGCTGCGTTCGCATGGCGCTCACGCCCTTGATTCGGCACACCTCTCGCGCGTGTCGTGGCCCCGTGGGGCGCTCTACCAGAGACGCCAATGGCTGCGCTCGCATGGCGTACCCGCCCCCGATGCGGTACATCCCCCACACGTCTCGTGGCCCCATAAAAAGTTCCGCCATCAGCCCCAATGGCTGCGCTCGCATGGCGCACCCGCACCCGATCCGGCACACCCCTCACACACTTCGTGCCCCCATCTGGAGCTCTTCCGAAAGTCACAGTGGTTGCGTTCGCGTAGCGTACCCGCCGCATATTCGGCATACCCCTCACAAGTGTTGTGTCCCCTAGGGCGGTCCACCGAAGGCCCCGCACCCGATCCGACACGCCCCTCACACATTTCGTGGCCCCAGAGGGAAACTCCACCGAAGGCCCCGATGGCTGCATTCGCATGGCGTGCCCCACCTGCTTTCGCACGCCACTCACATTTCTCGTGGCCTCGTATAGCGCCCCACAGTGGCTGTGTTTACATGACGTACCCGCCGCCGATTCGGCACAGCCCCCCCTCCACACACTTCGTGGCCCCGTAGGGAGCTCCACCGAAAGCCCCAGTGGCTGCGTTCGCATGGCGTGCACGTCCCGGATTCGGCATACCCCTCTCACGTTTCGGGTCCCCTTAGGGCGCTCCAGCGAAGGCACGAACGGGCTGCGCTCGCATGGCGTAACCGCGCCCTATTCGGCACACCCATCACACGCTTCGTGGCCATATAAGAAGCTCCCAAAAAGGCTCCAGGGACTGCGTTCGCATGGCGTACCCGCTGCAGATGCGGCACACCCCTCACACGTTTCGTGGCCCCAGAGGGAAACTCCCCCGAAAGCCCTAGAGGCTGCGTTCGCATGGCGTACCCGCGCCCGATGCGGCACACCCCTCACATGCTTCGTGGCCCCGGAGAGAGCTCCCTCGAAGGCCCAAGTGCTTGCGTTCGCATGGCGTACCCGCACCCCATGCAGCACCACCCTCACACGTTCCGTGGCCCCAGAGGGAAACTCCCCCGAAAGCCCCAGAGGCTGCGTTCGCATGGCGTACCCGCGCCCGATGCGGCACACCCCTCACATGCTTCGTGGCCCCGGAGAGAGCTCCCTCGAAGGCCCAAGTGCTTGCGTTCGCATGGCGTACCCGCACCCCATGCAGCACCACCCTCACACGTTCCGTGGCCCCAGAGGGAAACTCCCCCGAAAGCCCCAGAGGCTGCGTTCGCATGGCGTACCTGCGCCCGATGCGGCACACCCCTCACATGCTTCGTTGCCCCGGAGAGAGCTCCCTCGAAGGCCCAAGTGCTTGCATTCGCATGGCGTACCCGCACCCCATGCAGCACCACCCTCACACGTCTCGTGGCCCCAGAGGAAGCTTCCCCGAAGGCCCAAGAGGCTGTGTTCGCAGGGCGTACCCGAACCCGATTTGGCACAACCTTCACACGTCTCGTAGCCCCCATCTGCTTCTTCACGGCGGCGTCGTCTGCGCCCAACCTGCGGCGCACCCCGGCGCGGGCCACCGTCGATAAACCACACGCCCCGACCAGCAGGCCCGCTGGACATCGCTTGTCCAAACCATCCTGTGGTGTTGGGTCCTCGTTTTGAAGAGACAGCGCCTCGCGTCCTCCTCTCCTCTTCTCCTCTCCTCTCCCCTCTCCTCTCCTCTCCCCTCCTCCTCCTCCTCCTCCTCCTCCTCCTCCTCCTCCTCCTCCTCCTCCTCCTCCCCCTCCTCCTCCTTCCTCCTCCCGCTCCTCCCGCTCCTCCTCTTCCTCCGCCTCATCCGCCATTTCTTGTCTGTATAAATAACTCCTCCCTGTCGCACCCCGAGGCTGGTCGATCAGGCGGGCCGGGCGTTTCGCTGGAGATTTCCTCTCCACCTATCACCCTGAACCGTAAAAACTGGCAACCGTTTTACAGATTGAGGGTGGGCCATTTCCAAAATGGTTCTCGCCTTAGTGCCGCGCAAATTCGTCTTACAAGCATATTAGAGTTCACAGATTTGCGGCGGGCCGTTTTCAAAATGTGGCTTTCGTCTCAGCGCCGCGCGAGCACTCGCCTTCAACTTTTGCAATGACTTCGCGGATTGAGGGCGCTTCCTTTTCAAAATATGGCTCTCGCCTTCGTGTCGCTCACAATCGCTTCAGACGCAACAGTTACGCTGATTCGCGGTGTTGAAATTCGAAGAATGCTGTTCTGGGACAATTCTGGATCGTCAAGACGCAACAGTCAGAACGATTCGTGGCGTTGGAGTCCCGAACATGTTGGCGCGCTTCATGATCTTCAAACGATTGTCTCCCAACAGGGCACTCCCCCCAGTGGAAATGAATCCTTGTAAGGGCATGTGAAGAGGGGGCTCGTAGGGAGGGTTTATCCCGAAATCGCTTGAACCTTGGTTTTGCACTGGTCTTCCTCCTCCGCCTCCTCCTCCTCTCCTCCCACCCTTGCCTCTTTCCTCTGCGCGCCAAAATCGGCACGCTCCTCACACACTCGGTGGCCCAAAGGGAAACTCCACGGAAGGCCCCAGTGGCTGCGCTCGAATGGCGGTCCCGCTCCTGATTCGGCACACCCCTCACACACTTCGTGGTCACCGAGGGAGCTCCACCGAAGGGCCCAGTGGCTACGACTGCGTTCACATAGCGCCCCCGCCGCCGAATCGGTACACCTCTAGCATGCTTCGTGGCCCCATCGGGAGCTCCACCGAAGGCCGCACTGGCTGCGTTCGCATGGCGGCACCGCACCCGATTCGGCACACCCCTCACACAATTCGTTACCTCACGTTCGTCCCGCCTGCCTTGCAGTACTCGTACCCGCACATGGTCGGGTCATTTGCAGATTATCCAGAAAGGGGGAGGCAAGTGTCGGCCGATCACCTAACCTTTACGCTGTGGGGGATCCCCACGTATGCCCGCGCGCGCGTCGCCACTGCGTAACCCTCCAGACCTGCGCAGCTGACACCTTATCCCGGGGGAAAGAGGGGGGGGGGCGGGCCCGATGACCCCGGTTATCGCCAAGCCCTCCAAAAACAATATCCTATCATGTCCCGCCTGGCCCGCCCGTCAGGGTCCGCCCGCCCCAGACTCTCAGGGGGGGAAAAAGGAGGAACCTTGGGTCGGGGGGGTGCGCGCGTTGCAACGTCTGGATCCGCTTCGGAACCCTGGCCATAAAGCAACCCAGGTCGGTCCTGTGGGTCGCATTTTGAGAAAGGACTGTCATTATCTCGGTGTCGTCTGGGCTCCCGAGGAGCTTTTGAGAGGCTATGTGGAGGGCCGTGGGAGGCTGCTGAGCTCTTGAGAAGCTCTTGGGAACGTTTTTGAGAAGCTCACGAGGGCCCCGAGAGTGCCTTCAAAGGCTCATGGGAAGGTATTGGAATATAGTGGGAAGATCCTGGGAGGGTCCAAAAAGGGTGCTTGAGACGACTCCCGAAAAGCTCTTGACAGGCTCCTATTTTTGGAGCAGAGCGAGTCCTATACAAACAGTCATAGTTAGTCTTACTGGAACCATGCGCGCGCTGTGCGCGCGCTGTGGTTCTAGAAATATGTGGCGAATATCTAGTGTTTGCAACATCGGAGTTCAGAAAGACTTCGACCAATCATGGTCAATCAACAAATGGTACCCTCCCTCTGTCCCCACGGATGCTATGCCGTGAACCCCAATCGCCCGTAAGCCTGGATTATCCTCTCGAGAAGCCTTCTCATTCCCTATCAGTCTGGTCCCCTTTTGGCGAACCGATGTAAGCACATTCCACGTGGCAGAAGAGCTGATGCGGGCGCGGTGGACGTACTCCACTCGGCATGCAACGCGCGAAATTAATTTCATTCGCTGGCGACGCGGTGGACATGGTCCACTCGGCGCGCAACATCAATCGATTCATGGGTGTTTCTTCGCCTGCTATGCGCTGGGGAGAATCACAAAATCAAGGAGCGTATTGTCAGAGAGCTCCCAAAGAAATACTCATCCCTGCGACGGCAAAGTGCCACTAACCATGCGCTTCTGCAAAATGCAGAGGGGCTCTTCGGTAAGCGGGAGCGGGTTCCACAAGCATGGCGGCCGCCCACGCTGGAAAGCCAGCGTGTACAGCATCGGTATCCGTGGAAGTAGGCGCGCGAGTGTTCTGCATCGTGCGACATGGACAAAGAGGGCGCAACGGGTAGGGGAAGCCAAGACATGCTGGGCGCCAGCGCGGTGGACGTGTTCCACCCGGCACACCACACGTCACCATTTAATAAGCTGTCTTCCCAACTTTGCACGTCCTGGCTGGGACCGTTTTGGGGCCATGTAGGCCTTCGCAGGGTCACTTAGACTCTCTCGCAGCCTCTTGGGGCCACCTCAGGCTCTCTTGGGCTATCATGGAGCCGTCCTGGAGCCTTTTTGAAGCACCTCGGTGCCCTCTTGGTGCGCTCTTGAATTGTCTTGGATTCCTCCGGAGGCTCTCGTCGACCTTCCTGGGACCAGAGACATGCTGTAGCATGCGGGGGATAAGGAATGCTTCAGTGGTCGAGACCTCCTTGTCAGCCTGGGAGCGGCCTCCGTATCGGCTGGATATCAATTGAAAACCTGCTTGTAGATAACATGTCTGGTAGATGGCTGTCGACCGTGCGATGCGGATCCCTTACTCGGCACGAGCATGGACTTGTCACCACGCTCCGGCGATGCGCAAAACCTCCTTGCGGATGCGTGCTTGCGCGCGGGCATACATTCTAGACAGCGGATCCGTTCGTGAAAGCGCGAGCGGGGAACACAAAGGCTGTGGGGCCTCCCCAGGGGCCCCAGAGGGGCTCCAGATCTGGCCGATATCGACGCGTTCCTCCAAAACGCCGACCACGACATCTCCATTTTGGGTTGAGGCGGTCGAAATTTCGGCCGGCGTATATACCACTGGAGTTTGACACGCGAAATGGGGGTGGGGGGGGCGGCGCACAGAAGGGCAGCTGCACCTGCTCCTGCGCAGCCGCCTCCCTTGGTTTTCGCGCCTGCGCGCCCCCCCCTGGCGCCCCGCGGAACCGCGACGGCCCCCGCAGTCCTTCTTCTCCGAAGGCCCCCCTTAGCACCGCCCTCTCGCTTGGCGTCGGCTCACAGGCTCGGAGAGGCTGCTTGAGGGGATGGCGCCACCCCCTTGGGGTCACCAAGCGGCGCTCCCTATGGGTTCCTAATGTCCCTATGGGTTCCTAATGTCCCAGTAGGAGTCACACACACACACGCACCCACGCACCCACACACACACACACCTCCCCCCCCCCGCACACACACACACACACGCACACACACACACACAAACACACACACACTCACATAATCACACAATGACACAATGACACAATGACACAATGACACAATGATGCAATGATGACACAATGACACAATGACACAGTGACACAATGACACAATGACACAAGGACAAAATGACGCAATGACACAGTGACACAATGACACAATCACACACACAACACTCACACACAACACGCACACACAGACACAGACACAGACGCACACACACACACACACCCACACCCAGACCCACACCCACATCCGTGTTCCTTATTATTAGATTCCCCCACCTACCTCGTATTCCGGCCGATAGCAACCCAATCCGGGACCTCCCATCCGGACTGTAAAAAATCAATGCAAAAAGGCCGTTTTTCTTCTCAACATCGTCCTTTTTGTCGTCGACGATGCGGAGAGCGTGGC
>CAUYUJ010000359.1:80632-113132 GCA_963575745.1 Prorocentrum cordatum | reverse complement strand
TTCTTTCTTCGTCCGCTTGACGGTGCCAACCTTATCGCCGTCAACAGAGAGGTCATTCGCCGTCGACGTTGGCACGACGCACAAAACGAATAATACACCGACGAAGGTCGTATGAGCGCCAAAAAGGAGCTCGCGTCAAGTCGCCTGAACGAGGAAGAAGTGGACAAAGATAGAGAGGGATCCATCCACGCACACACGCATAGATATCTGCCACTGTGCCGCGTTTGACAATGACGCGATCCGCAACCCGCAAGGGCTCTCACACATCTCTGATGGTCTCTGTGTAGAATGTGAAAGCTCTTCGGCCCTGGGTGTTTCTGGGTGGCCATGGGCGCTCAGGGACCTGGGCTGAAGGGGTAGACAAAACAAGAGAATAACAACACATACGTGTACCATTTATATACATCTATACATACACAAATGAACCGTTAGAGAGAGAGAGAGAGAGAAAGGGATAAACACAAACACAAAGACACGCAACTGAGATAGAGGGAGAGAGAGAGAGAGAGAGCAAGCCAATGCGAACGAGAGAACGATCCATATACACATATCTAGGGCAACGCATGTGTACATGTTCGTATGGCTACAGACTTGTTGGTTTCACCAATATGTATATGGTGTGCTTATTTGTATATATGTAGATACATGTATGAGAGAGAAGAGAGAGAGAGAGAGACATATAGAGAGAGAGAGAGAGAGAGGGAGAGAGAGCGACAACCATGACCCAAACACTGTTTGTGTGTGTAAGGCTTTTCCCTTCTGTCCCTGACGTAAATTGGGCGGCTCGGCCGAAGCTTGTCCACGACGTGGACAATCTACGTCCCTGGGCGGCGCGGCCCCCAAGGACGTCAATTTCTACAATTGTCCGGAACAACTGTCCGGAACAAATTGTCCGGAACAACTGTCCGGAACAAACTGTCCGGAGCAACATTTTGTCCGGAGCATGTCCGGAACGTCCGGAACTTTGTTCGTGGCCAACACAGGTCCACGTTACCGCCCCTATGCCGCCTCGTGGGCGCGCGCGGTCGCCCCGTTGCGCTGCGCGGGTCCGCCGACGCTGCACCCACGCTGCCGCCCCGTGCTGCCTCGCGCAAGCGTGCGCAGGGTGGCTCCGCCGAAGATGCGCCGCGTGGCCGCCCCCGCCGACCAGGTGCACAACTGGGGGAGCTGTGGTCCTTACCCCCCTGGGGGAACCCATCGCATCGACGATCTTTCGAGAGGGGCGTCGAGATCGATGGGTCCCCCCCAGGGGGGTAGGGACCACGGCTCCCCCAGTTGTGGCTGGCCTGCCCCGTAGCTCACACCACAATGTTTACACGATGCAGCTGACATGCCACAGCTGGTCCCCAAGAGTGCCGACACGGCCCCACGAGAACCCAACATAACCCGAGAATGGCCTCCAAGACGGTCCCGCGATGCCCCCAAGACCGCCACGATGGTCCAAAGAGCCCAAGACGACCCAAGACGCGCCCAAGAGGCCCATAAGACGGCCCGCGAGGCCACCGAGAGGTCCTTCAGGAAGGCTCGAAGATGCCACACTCGCTGAATGCCTTTAGGATGTTGATCTAAATTGGCATTTGCTTCGAAACGGCCTTCCGACAGCCCAAGAATGCATCACAGACTCCAAACATTCAAATTCATTCAGAACCTTAGGGCACTCAAGGATGTTGGTCTCGTCGGGCGTTCCTGGAGGACCAGCTGGAGGCCCCGTGTTTTTCTTCGTCTTCTTTTGTTGTGAATGATTTTAGCATGTGCTCCAAAACTGGCTCCCAACAGACCAAGCCGGCCCCAAACATTGCCCGAAGATCGCTCAAAATGCCATCCTCCTCACACTTCCCCCAGAAGCGCGCTTTCCGTCATCTGGGAATGCGGCTGCCATCCCGCTCACACCGCCCCTAGCTTAAACCTTTCAGACTAATGGATCGCAAGCGAAGCGCGCTTCCCGTCGTCAGTCACCCCCCTGTGCTTGCCACAAGGGTGCCAGATGTTCCATAGTTTGTGGTGCTGGTGAAACAAATGCCCAAGGCTTCCTCGGCCGAAACCGCTGGCCACCCAGAAAGACCTCATTGTCGAGGAAAAACAAATGTCCCAAGACGGCCAAGATGGCCGCTGAGATGCCTCCAAGACGGCCAAGATGGCTTCCAAGACGGCTTCAAGACGGCCCAAAATGTCCTCCAGGCGTCTCAAGAGGCCCCTCAGACGGTCCAAAACAACTCCTCGAGCAGGCTTGAATCAACGACTTTCTGTGTGTGTTTCCATCATTTTAGCATACACCCGTTTTCGGGCTTCCGACGCTCCAAGGCGGGCCCACGAACTCTCAAGATCTTCCCAAGAGGCCCCTGAGAGGCCCGTTAAACGATCCAAGAGGGCACAAAGACAGCCCAAGCGGCCCTTAAGATGGCGCCGAGACTGCCACAGTGACCACCACGACAGCCCTACAGCGCCCTAAGAGGTACCCACGACTGCCAAGGGCGGGCACAAGACGGCCTCCGAAAACCAAGAGGGACCCAAGAGGTGCCCCAGACGCGCAAGAGGGATCCAAGAGGACATCCATCAAGCCTTGATCATCCGTTGTTTTTAACTGAATTTGGCGGCGTCATCGCTTTTTCGGGCTTCCGACAATCGAGGACTGTTCCACAAGCCCGGAAGATCGACCCAAGACAACCCAAGAGGCCTCCAAGAGGCCCAAGGTTTGGCCGCACGGTTGTTTTTCAAAGGCAGGGGGCTGCGGTGATTCGCCGTAAGCGTCTTAGATATAAGGAAAAAATCACACAATGGTGCGGATCAATTGCAATGCGCTGCAACGCATGGTCGCATTCTGCTCCGTTCCCTCATCATTTGCCCTTCTCCCTCCTCTTCCTCCGACGTTTCCCTCTAATCCTTCGCAATCCGTCTGTCAACATCGTCCCGTTGTCCTTTATACTGGTTTCGCCCTGCACTTTCTATTCCTCCATTGTGTCCATCCGTGCTCCCTCCTTCCCGTCCAACGTTCCCTATGCCCTTTACTTCCACTTGGGTGCCCCCATGCTGTTCCGCGATTCCTCCACAACGCTCTTCCATCGACAACGGAGACTGTGCTCGAGGTAGTGAATCTAAAGATGCTAGGGTGGGTTTGCTAAACCCTGGCTAACTATACGGCACAGACGAAACATGGCTAATTCAATCCATGATATTCGAACTCATCTTGCAGTCCGTTTCCGGCTTGCTTGCAGGTGACAATTTTCCCCCTGTTACCATGAGAGCACGACGGCGCGTACTGATACGCAATGTCGTTGCAGCGCCGCTGTGGCAAGAATATGCTTGAGAACGGGCACGTCAAATCATTATCATCAGCCTTGACATTCAGCTCCTTGGCGTTCGGATCTGCCGACATCCCAGCGACACACTTGAGCAATATGCTTCGGTTAAACACAAGGCTGCGTGAGAAAATTGCGAGCATGCGATGCGTGCGCGAGCATGCTCCAAACCATGTTCCGTTGGCTTTGCTTGTTTTCGGGTGCACCAACACGGGCGGCGCTGAGGACAAACTTCAAAGTTAGTGTCAGAGAGCTGAATGTGTAATGCGACCAACCTGGGCCAAGAAATGTCCCAAACGCGAGCAAACGCGAACGCGTCAGGCAACACTCCTCCTCTAAGAAACGAAATGCCGAGAACTCGCGCGAACAACGTTGCGTCCACAGATGAAGTGGATGATAACGAAGAGGGGGATGAGTGGAAAGAGGGGAACAAACACAACAAAAAATGAAGAAGGGGGAAGACGAGGAGGGCGAATATGAGGAGAATCGGGAGATCCCCGGGTCATTATCCAAGGAAGCGGGACACGTCCCCTTCGGGGAAACGAGGCGGAGCGAAGAAGGAAGACAGTTGTGTGTTTCGCTCTGCTCTAGCCTCGTGGGGGGCCCTTGTCGCCGCGATTGCCTCCGCCTCAGGGCCTTGGTCGATGGGCATCCCAAGACACATCTAAGTAATCCTGACGTCTCGGGAAGTTCCCTCCAGAAGCGAATCCACCGCAAGTTTCCAAACGTCCCAGGACGCCGAGGCCCCGACAAGCGCTTCCCCGAATGGGCAACGATCTCAAGGGGGGCACAAATTGGGCGGGCCTTTTCAGACGCTCCGTCAACCTTGGGCCTTCAGACAAATGTTCCAAGCTTTCTCCGAAAACAAACGCTGGGGAAACCATAAGGTACCGATACCAATGCTCCACGGATCTCTTCCGGGGTGATGTATGGCCAGCCGTGGCGACGAAGTCCTCCCAGAAGGCCCAAAACGGTGTAAACGAGGCAACGCTTGCAGTACGGGTACCTTTTCGTCCTCCGAAGACAAAGGGCGGATTCCCCAAAGGCCGCAGGGCTTCTGAGACGCCCCGCCGCCTCCTGAGACGAAGGGCGATTGAAAGGGGGGACTGGCATGGGGGGGGGAACGTCGGCCTGGAAGTCGCGATTCATCGCCGATAGATCGGCGTCAGGCCCTCGGTACAGTCGAGGCGTTGACCTAAGGAACCCTAAATAAGGAACGAGGCCCATTTTTCCCATAAGTTCAACCTCGATGTCCCATGGAACACCTCAGGAAAACCCGAGGCAAACTTTGAAACAATCAAGGAACACCGAGCCCCTCCCCAACGAAAAGGGTTCCTCAGTCAGCGCCCCGACTGTACCGAAAACGCACGTTACTGGGAGGGTTTGGGGCTATCGGGCACGGTCGCGGGCCGTTGAAGGGTCCGAGAGGCCCACGATCGCCCAGGGTGGCTTCCAACATGGCACCACTGAGCTCCAACTTGCCCAAGGCAGATTCATCCATGCCCCAGAGAGGCACCAGCAACTGTATGAATCAGCTTGACACGGAGCCTCTCAAGGACTCCCCCCGGTAGGCTAATTCCCGTCCAACACCAGAGTGAAACCATTGATGCATAGCCGTCTGCCCTCTTCGCGTCCGATCGGCTTTGGCTGCCTCAAGATGGCTCCAAGATGATCCAGGAGAGCCCACAGAGGGGCCCACGAGGGCCCCAAGTCGGCCCCAAACCAGCACAAGACAGCCCCAAGAGGGCCCGAGACGGTTTCTTCGGACTCTGACTGGGGGATCGTGATTGATTGCCCCCCTTCTCTGATCGATGACCTCCGTTGTGGCCCCAAGGAGGCCCTCAATGCCTCCGACTGGGCCCCAAGATGGGCATAAGGGTTCCCAAAGCCCTCCAAGCAAATACCCCCAAGAAGACTCCACGATGACCCCCGAAGTCTTCCGAGGAACTACCAGAGCAAACGATCCGCGGAGGCCTTGGCTCCTGTCGTCGTCTCCTTCTGTCTCACCTCCTGTTCCTTTTCTTTATTATCCTCTTCCTCCTCCTTCTCCTCCTATTGCTCTCCTCCTCCATCTTCTCCACCCCTCCCACCTCATCCGCTCGTCCCCAATTTCCTCTTCCCTCTTCATTTTCCAAAGTACCAACTGCGCCCTTTCTGTCCCACTCCAAGGTGCTGCAGTTCCATGGTCAGTGCGACTCGTCCCAAATATTGTTTGCGGATGGGCTGGTAGGTGTACGCGTTGGGCAATCTCGGGACAAAAGGGTTCTCAAAAATACCATCATGTACCGCCTTCTGGGGAACTGGGACATCGCCTCCACATGCGGTGAATTTAACAGGGACCGACCGTCCTGGCATTCCTATAGGCTGCCACGACATCTTCCTAGAACCCCAATGTGCCGAATAACAAAAACAATGTTCTTAGAAAATGAGTCCGATGTGTCAAAACAAAACAGTCTCAACCAAACGTGTTCTAAGAACATACCGTGCAGACCACGAAAGGTTATTAGAACATTATTTGGTGGACCTATAGGCGAGCCAGGACGCTTCGCCAATGCTTGAGTGAATACGCACAGACTGGCTGGAGAAGACAGACGCTCCCCTGGAGAAGAGCAGACCGAATGTCCGGCACCAGCACGCGGCAAGCCCACGTGAAGCGCAAACCATCGCGGTGGCAACCGGCAACGCCAGGGCCTCTCTTCACTCCCCGGCCAACGGGCTACCTCCGCGGGTACCCCAAAAAACGCCCCTCCTCGAGAAGAAGGAAAGCCGGCATAATCATGAACGTTCGGAACTCCGCGCGGACTTCTTGGAGCGGCGCCGGGCCCCCCTCGCGCGCCGGCGCGGAGCGCGCCAACCGGCGGGGGACGCCCAACGCCGCTGCAAGAAATCCGCCCTGAGGCCCGCACAAGATGTCTGTGCCGCCTTTTGTTCCTCGGTCCTCGTCCACCAGCCAGCCGTAGCCGGGGTGGGCGGACTGGATGTTCCGGGGGTCGGAAAGATGGTGCCAAGGGGTGTGGTGCCAATGCTGGACGCGGCGAGGTTGTCTTGTCGATAGCATCGCCGTTTCCACGAGTGGCACCACACCCCTATTCAGAGCCCCGAATCATCAGGGGTAACTCGGGTCAGGGATAACTCGGGTTCCTTTCTCGGGAATCCAAACCCGAGTTACCCCGGACCCGAGTTACCCCGGATAACTCGGGCGCCCAACCTCTGTGCCACGCCCCTCTCCGACCTCCAGAGATGTCCGGCATGATCCCGCAGCGCTGCCTCGAGGCCGGCCGCGGCCGCACCTGCGCGTCCAGCAGCCCGCGGAGCTCCGGCCCCGCCCGCCAGATCTCCTCGGGCCCGGCCGCGACTGCGGCGGAGGCGTAGAAGGCCTGCAGCGGGGACAGCGGCTCGTCGCTGGCGACGCCAGGCCCGTCGTGGCGATCCTGGCAGGGGAGCGTTTTATCGTCAGAACGAGGGGGCCGAACGGCCTCTCACCATACCTGGGTGCTTACTCTCTGGGGGTTCTTGTTGACTTCTCATTTCTAGATAAGAACTGTTGTTGATCCCCCCTGGTGCCCATGATGTTTTTTCACTTGACGTGCCCCCTCCAGGGCTCGCACCCTGTTGTTTACGAGCGAACGTAGCGAGGCTCAGAGTCGGCCCCTCGCCCCCGAACTACAACAACAACGGCTCCAGCTTGATACTTCACCGATTTATTCCTAATCGCGCTCCCGCGCGGTACTTCCCGACATACAATGTCTCCATGAATCGAGCTCTCGCGTGGCACTCTCTTGCAATCTACTGAGACGCCGCGCCATCGACACTCAGGGCTCACGCTCTCGCGCCAGGTTTTCTCAGTGTACCTGGGAGTCGAGCCATCGCTCGAGACTTCCTCGCCAATTCTGCCAAACTGACGCTTCAATGACCTGCCTCCAAACGACATTCGATACAAGAACAAATGGCTTGTGTCTCTCCACTGGGCCGTGCTCGGGCCCCAGGACAGGCAGCACACGATCCAGGACGAAAACGGAGCTTCAGGGATGAGACAGGAGCTCTGGGGGCGATGTAGTGACAACCTCGTGACGTCGGAAATATGTGGCCTACAACTCCACTGGCCCCGGCCAGGCAACTCCTGGGCCCAAGACAAGTGTGCACACCTGTCATGCTTGTCCAGGAGTGCACAAGCACCGATCCTGGGCCCGAGGATCGACAGCCTGGTAGGGCTCGTTGAAGGTGTGCGTTTGACGGCCTCGGAGGTCCTTGACCCACTCGAGCTTCGATCTCGGGATGGACGGGTCCCAAGTGGGCCGGCCGTAAAGGCTGAACGCGCTGCCATCGACAAAATGCACAAGGACAAGGTCCTCGTAGTGGCCCTCCCAGGACCCAAAATTGATAAAGGAGTTATCTACGTCGAGCACGTGCCACCGGGGAACGTCTGGGAAATCCTCAGGGGCAGCCGATATACGCTCCGTATAATTCAAAAAAGCTGCAATTGCTCGCTGGTCGTGCTCATACGGGTGATCGTACAGCCATCTTACCATTTCGTGCAGCCAAGTGTGAACAACGGGGCGTGCGCGCAAATAGAAGAACCCATTGCACAGACAATCTGATGTGTAATCGTACCCCATCAACAAATCATAACCTTCAGTAGCCATCGCAAGCGCGGGTCCAGGGTCACGAACGATAAATATATCGAAATCCAACCACATCACATCGATGCCCAACTGCAACGCAACAAGCAAGAACGTGTACTTGTTCAGCACGGAGACTGATCCATTGACGCACTGATCTCGATAGAAGAACTCGGCACACCGAGAAAATGCCTCCCCATCTAGTGTAGCCATGACGAGATTTCCGACGCCAATGGTGCGCAGTCGCTCTGCCCAGCCAGAGATCAAAGAGTTCATGTGGGCGACGATCAAAAACGGGTCTTACGCGAGATGGCATAGCGACCTTACGCGGCGGCTTGGACCGCCGGCGCGGTACGGTACATTGAAGACGAGGGCGCTTACGAGCGACCATACGCGGGCAACTTACGCGCCGACGTCGGCGCAGACGACCCTGTTTTTTGTGCGTCGCTCATGTGGCCGTACACCATCGTGACGTAGACGAGCCGCAGACCGTGCCTGGCCCTGCCCAACGCTGCCCGAAACGCGCGCGCCGCGCCGGCCAGGCGCCCGGGCCCGCCGCGGTTCGCCCCCGCGAAGCCGACCAGCTCCAGGTGCTCCTCGAGGGGCTTCGACTGGAGCCACTCCCCATAGGTCGAGGAACTAAAAACGGCACCGACATAAACTTCTGGAGGTCCGCGCGGAGCTCTCGGATCTGCGCTGGACCCCGCGCCGGGGGCGCCGCTACGGGGGGCCAAGCGCCAAGCCAAGAAAGCCGCGCGGAGCTCCAAAAATTCCTGCCTATGACGCTGTTGCTTCTTCGGATGGTCCCGGAACGGAAGGCCCCCCAACTCCTGGGCAGAGAAGTTCGGGTGTTGCTAGAAGTACCCCTGACCCATGGTGCCCCCAGGATTTCCAAGGCGGCCCCCATGGCGTTCAGAGTACCCCTTACGAGGCTCAGGGGTCCCTAGAGGCTCCAAACTGGAGCCAGGGAGTACCTTGGGCCAGGGGCACCTTCAGCAACACCCGAGAAGTCGATGCGGAACCCGTGCCGCCGGATCGAAGTGAAGTGGTGGATCAGCGCAAAGAGGGGCCAGCGGGCCGCCCCGAGCAGGTGCAGGCTCTCGTAGAGGACGTAGCCCATATAGGGAGAGTACGTCTGGTAGGACGAGGACTCCGTGTCGGCTGCCCACATTGTCTTCACGATGTTCATGATGTAGACCCCGTAAAGGCACTCGCGGCTGCCAACGTTGAGGTGGAAAGCCAAATTGGTATCAAATACGTCCGACACAGTGCCGTAGGCACTGAATGGAAGGTCCACGTGTCCCTTCAAGCTCTTTCTATTGAGTACAATGGAAGCTCTTCAAGGGGGCCTGACTCCAATTCACGCATCTCCTGGGGCTATTCTGGTGACTCGCGGGGCTTCCCAGGAGACTTTACCAGATGGCAGAGCGCCAGCACGGGCCAAGGGCCCCAAGAGTCCAAGAAGTCCACGAGTCGGCCCAACTGCGCCCCTAAGACGCCCAAGATACCCTTCAAACGGCCCAAGAGGCCCAAAGATGCCCCAGGACGGCCACAAGATGACCCTCTAAAGGGCGCCAACAGGCCGAAATCACAGATTCTGGTTTCCAACACTCCAAAGCAGCCAAAGAGGCCCCCGAGGTCGCTCCAAGGCAGCCCAAGCAGCTCCTAAGAGTGTTTCAGAATGACGAGGATCGCCCCAAGGCGGCCCAGGAGGCGCCTAAAACAGAGGGCCCAAGAGGGGCCCAACGAGGGACCCCGAACTTACATTTCGAGCCTTTCCCCCCAAAGATAGCTCCTGTGACCGCCAGCCGAAGAGGCCCCCAGGACGCCCCCAAGATGCCCCACCACGCTCCCAACATGCCTCGAACCTTTCGAGAGGATTCCCAAGAGACCCCAAGGAACCTCAAGATCTCGTGTACACGCCCCAACCATAGTGCCATAGTGGTGGGATGGGCCGAAGGCCACTGCATACCTGATGCTATCGCCCCACCAAGTTGCATCAGGCCTCATAGGGTCCTCCGCGAAAATATTCAGCAACGCTGGCCAATTGATCGTGGAACGATTGCTGCGGATGCAGTCGTAGTCTTGGCCAGGCGGAGCCCCTGGCCACACCCAACTGTACGAGTTGAGCAACGCGAACATGGGCCAATCCGTGCCCATCATCACCGTGAGCGGTGTGTTGTAGAGATCCGCGGACACCTTCCGCGTGTGAAGCAGGTAACAGTCCAGGTCTCTCGAGCGGGCGCACAGCAGGGTCCTGGCAATGTTGAGGGTGGTCACTCCGAGGGGGCACTCGGCCCTCGCCGCCGGCTCCACGCGGTCGAAGGCCTCGAACGAGGGCGCCGTGGACTCCGCCCTCTCGGCGCCGAGACCGCCACCATCGGGCTGGTGCAACCGCAGGAAGGGCACGACGTGCGCCTCCCAGCCGCTGATCCGCGCGGCGCATCTCAGCGTCCGCGTCTGGCGCGTGTGGCCGCAGTCCGTGCGGAGTCCCTCGCGCAGCCGGTCCCAGTCGAGGATGGGCGACGCGAGCCCGACGCAGTCGTGGTTCTGGAAGACGGCCTGTGGGGCCACGCTCGCCGGGCCAGCCAGAGGCGCGGGGGGCCACGACATCGGACGCCCCGAGAGGCCCCCGAGGGCAACGGGCGGCTCCTGGGAGGGCGCTCCCCACCAGAGCCGGGCGCTACGGACACTGCGTGCAGACGCAAGCGCGGAGAGGGACACATGCGCAAGACGCGCGCCCGCACGCTGCAATGCGGGCGCGGCCGCAAGACATCCTCGCCGGGAGCCCAACGCGGAATGTCCAAGCGCGCTGTGCCACCGGGGGGACGGACGAGCGGCGCTCACATACGCGCTGGTGCGCGGTCCACCCAGAGACGGAGCGGGGGCGCCGCAGCGGCGTGAGCATTTTGCAAGATGGATGGGGGGCAGCGGCATGGGAAGCAGACCAGGAGGAGATAAATTCGCCGGCCCAACGGGCCAGAGGCGTGCAACTATCCCTGACTGCCCCCAATCCTGATGATTCGGAAGTGTTGGACGCCGGAGTTATCCGGGGGAACTGCGGCCTGGGGTACCTCTGGTTTGGGCCACCGAGGCGCGAAACTGCAGCAATCTATCCCTGACTCACTGACTGCCCCTGCGTGCAACCCCTGATGATTCGGAAGGGTTGGACGCCCGAGTTATCCAGGGGAACTGCGGCCCGGGGTACCTCTAGTTTGGGACACCGAGGCGCGAATCTGCAGCTATCCCTGACCGCCCCCAGCCCTGATGATTCGAAAGGGTTGGACGCCCGAGTTATCCGGGATACCTGCGGCCCGGCGTAACTCCGGTTTGGGTCCCCCGAGGCGCGAATCTGCCCTTACCTCTCACTGCCCCGAGGCACGAATCTGCACTTACCTCTGACTTACCTCTGACTGCCCCCGAGGCGCGAATCTGCACCCTCCGAGGCCCTGATGATGCGGGGCTCTGACTGCGCGCGCCGCCGACACATTGGCGGGGCAGCAGGCGGCCGTCGGGATTTCAGCTGGGGCTGGTGCACCGCACCGCATCGGCTGTCGACCGGCCGCGCGCCAGCGACGCCCGCGACGGGGAACATCGCCGCTCCGGATCGCGCCGCGTCGCTGGTGCATCGGCGGTGCTGCACGACCCTCCGACCTCGGCTACACGCAGGAGTGACCCAGGGTGAGAGTGACCTTCGGTGCGCGACTTTTGGGGGGCCGCAGGGGGACCAAACACAAGCGCGCGCAGGACGCCACTGTCGCACCGCGGGAGCCCCACTGGGCCCGCGCCAAAAATCACTCCTGCAGAGGGTCACTATCGCGTGCAAACGACGACCCCAGACTTCAATGCAAACCTGGGTCAGTCGGGCTCAGGATCCTGCAAGATACTGCAGGCTCCTGCGCTCTAGCCCTGGTCAGTGCAACCCTGGCTTTGCAGGATCACGCACGATCTGGCGCTCTGGCTGAACTCCGTTTGCATTGATCCCCGTCTCAGGGCTCCCGAACATCGTCGTCGCTGGCGGAGCCGGGAGAAATTCTGCGCCCAGCGGTGTCTGACTGACCAGCTGACAGCCGTCCGCGGGCGCGCGCAACCGCAGCCACAACCGCAACTGGGCGACACAGTGTCGGCTTCGTGGACGCGCGCGACCGCAATGGGACCAAGGCGACACATGTTGAGCCGCCCGCGGGCGCGCGCAACCGCTACCGCAACTGCCACAAGATCCTCAACCAGGAGCGACACATTTTCAGCCATCCGCGGGCGCGCGCCACCGCAGTCGCAATCGCAACCGTGGGGACGAGGCACTGCCGACTGTGAAAATAACGAACGAACGGCACACACGCACACCCACACGGAGGTCGGAGCGAGGAGGACTGGCTATGGGTATGGGTGCGGGTTGTCGGACCCCTGAGGAAGCTCCCGTCGGAACGGGGACCCCTCTCCGACAACGCGCACCCATAACCCCGTCCGCCACCCCCCATGGGCATGGGTGTGTTGTTCGTTCGTCAGGGAAGGCGAGGCGGTCTTCTGTATAACAGAGCCGCAACACTGGTTCCAGACCCAGACCTCCGACGACCCGATCCGTTCAAGCCGCCAAATCCCCGACCTCCCGACCCCTTCCCCAGAGCCAGTCCCGATTTGCTCCCAACCATCCCGTGCTGTTGGGTCCTCGTTTTGAGGAGACAGCGCCCCGCGTTCCTCCTCCTCCTCCTCCTCCTCCTCTTCCTCCTCCTCCTCTAGCTGCCCCCGCCCTCCTCCCATCCTTGCTTCTGGTCTCCGTACGAGGTACAGCGTCTCGTGGCCCCAGAGGGAGCCCCACCGAAGGCCACAATGGCAGCACCCGCATGCAGTTCCACCCCCATTTCTGCACACCCCTCTCACGGTTCGTGGCCCATAGGGAGCTGCACCGATGGCCGCAGTGACAGCGCCCGCATGCAGTTCCACCCTCCATGTCGGCACACCCCTCACACGCTTCGTGGGCCCATAGGGAGCTCCACAGAAAGCCCCAGTGGCAGCGCCCGCATGCAGTTCCACACCCATTTCTGCACACCCCTCTCACGGTTCGTGGCCCCCTAAGGAGCTGCACCGAGGGCCCCAGTGGCGGCACCCGCATGCAGTTCCACCCTCCATTTCGGCACACCTCTCACACGTTTCGTGGCCCCACAGGGAACTCCACCGAAGGCCCCAATGGCAACGCCCGCATGCGGTTCAATGCTCAATTCCGACACACCCCTCACACGCCTCCTGGTCCCATCGGGAGCTCCACCGAAGGCCACATGGTGATGCCCGCATGCGGTTCCACCCGCCATTCTGCACACCCCTCTCACGGTTCGTGGCCCCATATGAAGCTCCACCCAAGGCCCCAGTGGTAGCGCCCGCATGCAGTTCCACCCTCCATTTCGGCACACCACCCTCAAGTATCGTGGTCCCATAGGGAGCTCCACCAAAGGCCCCAGTGGCAGCACCCGAATGCAGTACCACCCCCTATGTTGGTGCACCCCTCACACGTTTCGTGGCCCACTAGGGAGCTCCACAGAAGGCCCCAGGGGCAGCGCCCGCATGCGTTTCAATGTTCAATTTCGGCGCACCCCTCACACGCTTCGTGGCCCCATAGGGAGCTCCACCGAAGGCCCCAGTGGCAGCGCCCGCGTGCCGCCGCCATCCCACTTTGGCACACCCCTCGCACCTTCCGCGCCCCCACAAGCAGCTCCACCTAAGACGATACTCACGACTGCGGCATTCACAACTGCATAAGTTTGGGTCCTTCGCCAGGCTCACCTTGTGCAGTGTTCAGTGTTCGTTGACGGTCCCAGGGCCCCGCGAGGGCCCCCAGAGGCACCGGAAACTACCCAAGACCTCGGCCCCCCTTTTTCGAAACACGAGCATGTCTGGATTGCTAGGCCCGAGGTTTGTTTCTCGGTGCGCACTACAATAGTGGCCCGACCACAAGAAACCCTCCACAAGAAACCCAACGATGAGACCCCAGGACGTCCCTTGATTTTTGGCGTGAGGCCGTCGCGCTGTCCATCGCAAAACCATTGAAACACAAGAAAAACCGAGGGCACCCTGGAGGCGAGCAGGGTGTTTCTTGGCATGGGCCTCCACTGTTTTTTGGTTTTTGGGTCACAACTCGGGTCTCTGGCGGCCGTTCGGGACGATTCGGGCACCCCCAGAACGCCCTCGGCGAGGCGCAACTTCTGACAAGCATCCCGAAGCTGGAATAGAGGGCAGAAAATTCACCCCGATAATAACCACCCCGACACGCGAAGCCGTTTAGTAATCGCACCCGAAGAAGGAATCAAACAGGGCAGGGCGGTTTAGTAAACGCCCAGGGCCGTTTAGTAAACGACAATTGTCCAGTCGGGGTGGTTTGACCTCCCTTGATGGAAAGCCGCCGAGAACCGACGAAAGCATCGGAGCACCTCGAATCTCGAACCCGAACCCTCGAACCCTCGAACCACTGTACGTCGATCCCCGGAGCGGCGCCCCGAGCCCGAGAAGGACGCGGGGAGAGCCTCTGGCGCGAGTGCCGCACCGGGTCGCCGGGGAGGTCTGGGAGCACGCTCGAGGCCGGCGCACGCGGAGGGCGCTCTGTGAGCGCGCTCTCGCCACCCGCGGGCGCCGGGGCGCCGCGGGCGCCGGCGGCGCTCTCACAGAAGAGTCGATGATCCTCAGAACGTGTGTTAGCCCCAACGCGTGTTCGTCCATCGAGGCCCTTCGACACGACCCAGGCGATGCAATGATCTACTGATTGGGCTGAAGGGGGTAAACACTCTGGGCTAACACACGTCCTGAGGACCATCGAACAAGGAACACGCGTCGGAGCCTACATTTGGAAGCTGGGCGAGGGCTGACAAATCCGTGGCTGCTAAAGCGGTCTTCTCGGAAGAAAAGAACACACATTCCCGGCATACAGCTCGAACGAGCTGCTGCCCGGAAAAAGAAACAATGTCCCTGAGCTCGTTTAGCATCCACGGGTTTGCCAGCCTTCGCCTGGCCTCTGATACATCGGATGTTCGTCAACAAGGGGGCAGTTAACGTGGGGTTTGGAAACGAGCACCGTTCATGCACTTTCCGTCTGGGAGACGCGAGGCTCGGGTTCGGGGTACTCTGGCGGGGCCATCAAAGAACATGAGGAGACCCAATCTGAAATTTGACGCGAGCTCCCGCCGCAGACATCTCACGAGCACTGGACTGTCAAAATACAGGGCGGGCTGGTCAAAAAGCGTCGGCCGACCCGAGGTTTCGGTCGGGCATGTCCCCCTACAGGCGGCTCTTGGACGAAAAAATCAAAATACTCAAGGTGTATTCAAAAAATGCTTTGAAAAAAGCCGTCCACAGACTATTGTTTTACTATTTTTGAAATCCTCCTCCTGTAGAGGGACACGCCCGACTTATGTGAGCGCACGCGAGTCTTACGTTTCCTCCTCCTCCCTCCTCCCTCCTCTCCTCCTCCTCCTCCTCCTCCTCCTCCTCCTCCTCCTCCTCCTTCCCCGACTCTGGGCCCGCGGCGGCAGATCAGGGGCCCTTCAGGGTCATTTCCACGCTGGGCCCACACCCTGTCTTTCGTATTGCTTTCGTTTGGTTTTGCGTCTTGCTCGACCCGTTTCCCTGTGCCCAAAGCGAAAAACAACACACACACACACAGCCAAAGTCCAGCAAAACAGCGTTTAGGTCCAGCCCTGGAGGTGCAGAAGAAGGAAGGGTTCTGGGAGGGCTTGGTGCTCATTCTTGCCGTCGCTCGGACGTCCATTCAGTGTGCGCCGTTCGGTGTTGTGCGTGGTTGTTTTGCTCAATGACCCACGAGGATCCTCGATGGTCCTCGCCGAAAAAATACACACGTGCGGGCGATGCCAAGTAGAGGGGACGAGGGAGGCGGCCGACCTCCTCCCCCCCCTCCCTTCTACCCTCTACTTCCAAATCGAGCTCAGTGGTCCTTGACCCGCCTGCGCGTGTTGCCCCCCGTGGCCGCCCGCCCGACTGCGGCCTTCAGCCTTGGGCTCCGTCTCGTGGTGCACCTTGCCACCGCCGGGCCACTGCAGGGATCGAGTGGGGGATCGACTGCAGAATTGATTTACCCCAGAATTGATGTGTTCGCCGAATCTGCTAGATACGCGAACTGCCTACGTCTCTTGGATGGGGGATCCGATGAGACAGCCAAGTCTGAGGGATACACCAACTCTGTAGCCGAACCCCTGCTCGAAGGGAGCATTGCCGTCACGGGCGAAGCGAGCGCGGGCGCGCGGACCGTGTCAGAGGCGGCGCTGGAGGCGCCGCCGTAGGGGGCCCAGCGCGGATCCGAGAAATCCGCGCGGAGCGCTTCAAGTTTATGTTCACGTCGTTTTTCTTCGAAGCGCACCCATGCGTAAAATCCATGCATTCGCGGTCTGGACAACCAGACGCAATCCGATGTATGCACAATCTCATGGATGCGTTCCGCGCGAAGCATCCGCGCACAAAACCGCCCTGTGCTTATCCACACAACGTCGCGGCCGCAGAATGCGCAGGCGGGGAGGCCGCGCGGATGTATATATATATATATATATATATATATATATATATATATACATATATATATACACATAGATACTAGAACCATCGCGCGCGCTCGGATTCTGGCTAGGATTATCGTAATCGGCACCATCGCCATCCTCATCGCCATCATCTTCATCGTCATCGTCATCGTCATCGACATCGTCATCATCACCATCACCATCAACACGATCATCATCACCACCACCATCAGCAACACCATCGTCATCACCGTCGTCATCATCGCAATCGTCATCATCGTCATTGTCGTCACCCGCATCACCATCATCATCGTCATCGTCGTCATCATCATCGTCATTGTCGTCGTCGCCATCATCACCATCATCATCGTCATCGCCAGCATCGTCGTCGTCGTCGTCCTCGCCCTCAGCATCCCTCCCCAAGACCGAGCGTCTTGGTAACTGGGGTTGTGGGCCTGAGGCCGCCATGCCTGGGTAATGGGCTGGTGGCCTGCTGGATGCCTGTTCGGATATGGGTGGTGAAAGTTTTTCGGAGGCCTTTTGGGGAGCTCTAGGGGGGCTCTTGTGTACTTCGTGGTTGCCGCTTGGGGTCCCTTGGGAGTCTCCTGTGGGCCTTTTGGAAGCCTCTTGGGGCTTCCTGGGGGCCTCTGGAGGGCCTCTTGGGGACTCCGGGGGGCTTCTTGGTGTCCTCTGTTGGGCGAGGGCTCGAAATGTCGGTTCGTGTTCCCCCTGTGTCCTAGAACCACGCGTGAGCTTCGCGCGCGCTTGGTGTCTTGTCGATTCTGGACACGGCTTCAGTACCTAAGCGAGTTGTCCCGTGGGGTCTTGCAGCTGCCCCCCGTTGACGCATTGTTGATGTTCGGGCGGGTACTGCGACGCCCAAGCACAAGGTTAGACTGTACCATACAACTCTGGATTCGAAGCCGTCCCGAGCAGCGCGGCGCAATCGCTGGCACGTTCAGCCGCGTCAGAATGCCAAATGCTGTTGGGTCTCGCTCCTGTAATCTGCTAAGGGGGCCCTCCGCTCTCCTGTGTGCGCCTCCCTGCGCGATGCGCCTCCTGTTCTCGAGGCTCTGTCGGCGCTCAGACACGTCTCGGCGCTCTTGGAAGCACCTGAAGTGCCCAACGTGGCTTCCCAGACGGACCTGGGGGGGCCTCCTCAGCCGCCAGGATGGCTCATAATGCCTCGAAGACGGCCCAAGAGGTTTCAAAGAAACCCAAACAGCGCTCGAAGAGGACCCCCATTAAGGGCCCAAGAAGCACAAATATTGATTTCCAATCCGTTTTCGATGATTGTTGCGTTATCGTTTTCTCGACGTTCTGGCGTCCAAATCGGCCCCACAGGCCTACGAAACCGATCCCAAATGGCTCAAGAGGCCCCCACGAGGGTCCTAAGACGGCCAAGGAGGGCCCCAAAACGGTCTCAGAGGTCCCTGAGACAGCCCAAACTGCCCAAAAAGGAAAACATCACCTGACAATTGGAGCCTTCCGGCTGTAGAGGCTCCGAGGAGGCCCGAAGAGGTCCGAAGAAACCCAAAAGGGTCCGCAGAGGCCTCCAATAGGCTTCCACTCGGCCCCCAGAAGGCATCAACACTGCCTCCAACAGGGACCGAAACCGCCTCTCATGATTACCCAACAAACATCATCATCATCATCATCATCATCATCGTCATCATCACCATCATCGTCATCATCATCATTGTCACCAGCACCGCAACCACCATCGTCGTCGTCGTTGTCGTTCCCGTTGTCATCGTCATCATCGCGATCATCATCAACATCATCACCACCATCTGCATCATAATTCTCGTTATCGTCATCGTCATCGCCAGCGGCATCTTGATCATCATCATCATCATCATCAGCAGCAACATTATCGTGAACACCATCACCATCAGCACAATCGTCGCCATCATCATCCTCGTCATGAGCATCATTACTGTCGTGGTCATCGTCGTCATCATCATCATCATCACCATCATCATCATATCCAACATCATCGTCATCATCCTCCTCACCATCATCATCATCATCATCATCATCGTTTTCATGTTGCTCACCCCTCGCCAATACGGCCTCTGGTGCTTCGCCGAACGAGAGCCGCAAAACCTGCCGGAGTGGCACAATGGCGAGCTTGGGGACAGGCAGCCGGATAGGAGGTGTGGGCACAAGATCGGATCGGATCGGCTCGGAATGCCCAGAACGGGAAGTGCGCAGCACCAAAACCTGAACAAATCAGGACGACGAGCCAAATCTCCTGGCCTCCTTCTCCCTAACTTTCTGGAGAAGGGCCGCCATTCTCTGCTCATACATTGGAACATCCCCGGAAGCCGAAAACGAGCGAGGTACCGCGGCACAGTCAGGGACCGATTCCGAGGGGGCCTGCAACTCAACCGCAAGGCGGGTCCTAGGAACAACCAACACCCTGCTCAAACACGCCCACACCCTACGGTTCGGCGGCTTACCCTGAAGGTATCGGTCCAAAACTTCCTGACCTTTCTTCGTGGGGCGCTCTCGAGGCCTTATGCAAGGCTGTGCCAGTGTAATTCCACGGCCCTGCGACCGTGCCCCACACTTCAAACCTATCCAGCACCGCTTCTCATGAACCTTACCCTCCACAATCTCAGGCCGAGGGTCCACGAGCTGCATCCCAGCCATGACGACGAGGTGCCCCATTGGGTTCGGGAGAAGTCTCTTGATGCTGGCTGGCAGTCCTTTGCAGCCGTTAAGCGTCCAGACTGACTGATCACCCCCTCCCAACTGCAAGCTACGACGACATCGCGTGCCTATCTCGGGGATCGTCTCCCACTCGTGCCAGTCCTGAATTGCACGGTGGGTCCTGCGGCGGCCTCTCCTCCTGAGCCACTTCAGGGGAACCTCAAACAACGGGAGGGTGTGAGCCGCCAGCTTGCAGAAATTCCCCATCCTACTCTCGGCTAAGTCAAGCTCTTGCAAGAAAGTAGGGCTCGCGTTCTCATGCGCTTCAGCAACCTGCTTTGCGCGGCGGTCAACTAAAGCGTTCGCCATCGCGAACTCGCGCTCTGATCTGTCCAGACTGTCTATCTGCTCTTGAGACAGATGCGCCTTCACATGGCGCACCTGCTGAATGACAGATGTTCCCTCCAACGACTGGGCGAATGCACGAATTCCAACGAATTCACTGCTTGCCCGAATCTGCTGCTCGACATTTTTCTGCATGGCTTATATGCCGCCATGCAATCCGCTGCCAGCGCCGCAGGTCTGCCGGCCACTTGCCCGCGCAGCGCTACGCCGACATGTTCCGGCATCGCTGGCGTATGTGGAAACGTGCCGTGAACCGCTCCTTTCATTACAGCTACAGGGTCTTGTGACTGACCGCCCGCTGTTAGCACCCCTATCGCCCATGATGCTCGCTGGAGCGCGCGCGTCGGAGTCCTGGGGCAAGACCCATCAGACACTAGCCATTAAACCCCCATCCTGCGAGAGACCGGCTATAATTTCGGGCACCAGGTCGATTTGGCTGCCTGAAGCATCAAAAGTCGAGACCTCCGTCGACAAAAACGGTTTTGGCAACCCGACCTCGGGGCGCGCAAAAATCCCTCGGGTGAAAATGTCGAGCGTGGGCTCTGCGAGGGCCGCAACAATGTATTCTGGCGGCACGTCCGCCTCCTCTCTGGCATCTAACACATCTGGCCTAGTAAACGTGTAGAGCCTGTGGTGAAATGCGTCGACCTGTCCGCAAGAACACCGCCCGTCCGCCTCGTGCCAGACGACCTCTCTCTTCGGTCCACACTGGTCCACGCTCCATTGCACCCGCGGCTCCTAATCAAAAGTTTAGCTTTCCTACTGAGCCCCCGAACCTTTGGCCCCACTCGGGACCTGATGAGGTCCACGGTGGCCCTGTGCCCAGGTGGGTGTCCTGACTTCGACGCAATCTCACGCCCATGCACGCGCTTGATGTTTTTTTCCCAAGCTGGTCTAACAAGAGCGCTGGAGGGGTCTGGCCCACGTGGACCTTGAAACCGTTGTGGTCTGATCACGCCAGGGGCCCATCTAATTGCCATCCCACCCTCGAGAGGACTAATGCAACACGGGAGAGGGGGCCTCGGGAGGAACTCCAAGGCCAACCTCGAGAGCACGGGCACGGAACGACTTACTGGAAATCTGTCTGGCTGGTTTGTGGCGACCCAAAGCATTCTGCACCATTGAACTGCTATCCCCTCCTAATGCGAATTTCGCTGTCAAAGAAACTCCACCGTGGGCAGGGGAGGTGGCGCAGCTGTGCAGCCTCTGGTGGGCCTTCCACTCGCGCAAGCTTAATCCGTGGATTTCAATCTTCAAAACTGCTGGCAAAGGAAACTCCGCCCTGGCAAACTCTGGAAAACGGAGCTGCCTTGTCACTCCCTCGGGAAACTCTGCGAAATCGTTTCACTTTCCTTAGTCGTCGCTGTGCTGCCAAGAACCTGCCCTTTTGTTTGGGTCGCGCCCTCTGTGCGGTTCGCCGCGCACCTGCCGTCTCGTCAACCCCCAGGTACGTGACGCCCCCCTTCCGCGATGCTACTACTGATCCCCATCTCCTGGCAGATCGCAGCGCCCAGCTCCCACGAAGACGTCACCAGGGCACCTTGTCAACGTTCAACTTAGCATGTAGTTCATCGGACATCCGTTTGAACTATCGTGACATTCACCTCCTCCATCTTAGCAGTCTCAAAATGCGATGCTGAACTTCCCGCCGCACTGCCATCAATGTAGTTGAGGGAATCTATCGTAGGGCAGCGCGCCCTGAAATAATCCATTTCTGTCATCGCATGAATCTCGATCGCAAAGTCAGCGTTGCCGTCACCAGCCGGCAGGCCGTGGTATGCGTAAAGCGGTTGCATTGCATGGTGCCGTCCTCCACGAATGATTCTCGGCGCACAACGCGCGTTGTAGACGAGCTTCAGCCAGCACGTAGAAATACCGAACTGCAGACACTTCCATCTCAGCTGACGAAGCGGGATCGACTCATGGAACTTCGGCCAGTCAATTACCCAAAGTGCGGAATGCAAGTTCTGTTGGCGATCGGCTTCAGTTCGAGCCGCCTGGGGCCTGGGGCCAAGCACAGTCAACAGCAGAACGTCCTTTCGCTGCTCCCCAGAACATGCGATCCAATGACACCTTGCAACGCCCATCTTCGCGCCCTCTGCCAGATGCGGTACATCCCTGCACGCATAATGATCAGCCGATTGCCTCCAGCCGGTCCGCCTAACCTTGGCATCTAAATCCGGCAAAGTTGCTTGGGGAGAAGCCATCGCTTCCACAGGTTCCCAGAGCGAGCTCAAGACTTCCAGACCTTCGTCCTCCAGGAACAACGCGCGGCGCGGATGGAAGTGATCGTGCGATGAAGCTGCGCTCTCGGGGAATGTTCGCACAACCTGTCGGATTTGATATGGCGTGAGCCTCGGGCATGAGCTGCAATCAGGCACCCATGCTCGATGAGGCTTGTCAGCAGCTTGCCAAAAAGCACGATATGCACCGACCCCCCCTTGAACAATCTGAATCGGGCTTCCAGAGACCGCGCTGCCCTGTGATACCGCAAGCACTGGACTGGCTTTGACCTTCGTTGCTCCGCGTAGTGCCCTCGCTCCTTTAGACGGTGCTTCTAGACGCCAGCTGGCCCAGGACTCGCCGGCATCCTTGTCCATCGCCTTTTGAGCGCACTCCACGTCGCCGGATAAACCATCAATCAGCTGAGATATGGTGCCGCTGTGAATCGGGACCTTGCCAACCTCATCTTTCGCATGAGCCACTGTTGAGACTAACCTTCCACTCAGACCCTGACCACTGTGCTGAATGGTTAAGAAGTTGGTTGTTTCATCTGAGCAGGCTTCCAGATGGGCCGTACCACGATACAACTGCAGAATCGTGGATCAACTGTGATACAACCACTGCCAGCCTTCCGCCACCGTTGTAACATCGCGACTGGCTGCTCGACAAATGCTACGCCAACCCATCTTGGGAAAAAATATTGTGCCAACAACCACCTGCCTCTGGGATATCTGCACCTGTAGCATGCGCTTCCTCCGGGGCCGCCGCGATTGCCAAACGTCCCCGCGCCCGTGACAACAGCGCCCATGCCGCTGCAACATCGCTGTGGCCATCTTTCGGCATGTCCAGACAAGCGTGCGATATAACTCTATGTGTCGTCCAATCAGCAGCTCGGCGCAGAGGGCCCATGACGCGTTTGGCTGGTAGCGCGGGCGCCACCGTATAGATGAAGCACATGATCTTCCTGCCGTTGTCAATGCTGTCCATCGCAACTGGTCTGCGTGGCCTGCGAGACCATGACGTGTCAGCCTGGGCGCCTCTGAAACCACGCAGCGCCTGATCATTGAGAGCGAAGTAGTCTATCGTGCTGAACCAAGTGCCAGCAAGACACGCAATCTGCTTTGGAAACGCTAACGTGGTGTTCACAAGCCGTGGGGAACCTGAAGCCCCCAGCTCAGCGCGCTGCATGTTCCAATCCGCACCTGCGATGCAGGGTGCATTCGCCGTTGAGAAGATCAGTCCAATCATGCTTAATATGTCACTGTTGACCTCCGTCGCGCCAATCGAGTGCTCGGGGTACGCGTTGGCAATATGCACATCGCGCCATCCAAGCAAATCCGCCACATGGCGTTGACACCGGATGGGGTGTACTTGCGTCGGCCGCTCACATGGTCCTCGAAGCCCCAGGCCACCGCGAACCGCAACTGCGACTCCTGCCGAAGTAGTGCGGCGTCGGGTAGATCGCGCAGGCAGCGCCCTCATCTTCCAACCTCTAACCGCACACCAGGTATATAAAGATTCCACGTCCTCGTCGATGTAACATATCTCCTGCAGCAGCAGTACATGGACACGAGAACGTGCGATCTTATCCTGAATCGTTTACTTGCCACCATTGCCGTTGAAAGTCTCAAGGTGATAGCGGCCTGTGCAGTCTGGTGTCGTCTCGGGCACCTTACGGCCAAAACTAGCGGGCAGCCCAATCACTCTGACATCGACGTAGTCTTGGTGCGCCAGGTCCCTCGATGTCCAGATTCCATCCGGAAATTCGCTGTTTCTTGGCCTTCTCTCGCAGGGCGCTCTGGAATTTTGGGGAATCATTGCTTGTCCCGTGGTCAAACAAGTAACGCAACTCATCCTCTCCGAGATCATCACATGCTCTCTTGGGGGCGGGCTCGGGCGCGGCAGCGCCGATAGGATTGCCAGACTCGTTTGCGTGAGCACCCGCAGGAGGAGTAGCGTGAGCAGTCCTGGTCGCACCCGCCTTGATCTTCTGCAAAAATGACAGAATTGAGGCCCACGCTGTAGACCCCTAAAACGTCTTCAGCTCGTCGTCCTCCGCGTCATCGGACGTAACATCCAGCTCCGCGCCCATGGCCTCTGAGTCCTTCTGCTGCGGGGCGTCCGCTGCCAGCGCGGCTGCGGACTTCTTGTACTCGGCCTCAAACGCGGTGACCTCTGCCTGCTTGGACTCCAGCTGGGTTTTCCGAGCCTGCACCGACAACTGCAACTTCTGCATATGTTGATCCTTCTCCTCCAGATCCGTCTGCATCTTGTCGCGCGCGAGTTTGGCCTCGTGCAGGTCCTGCGCTGTCCTGCGGTAGGCGATCTCAGGCGTGCTTCTGCTGATCCTTGATCTCCTTGACCTCGGCAACCGTCGCCGCCCTGATTGGGTCGCTCTCGTCGCCAGGGAAAGTCTTGAGCGCCCCCTCGTACATGACCAACTGCGCCGGTAACTTCTCGCGCTTCGTCTTGTCATCATCTTCCTCCTTGATGGACTGTTTCGTTTCTGTCGTCGGTGGCGGCCCAATGCACAACGGAATCGACTTGGTTGACGATGGTGACGCTCCGTCAGCTGATCCGCCACTCGAGCCACTCGAGGTGAGTTGCTCGCATTTTCTCAAGTTCAGCAAACTGCTTTGACGTCGCATCATTCGTTGTGTTCTCCCCCTTCGGCGGTGAGCCCGCTCCCAGAACAATCTCATGTTGACGTTCCCATGCGAGCTTCCTGATCCGAAGAGGTGCCTCATTCCCACATTGACATCGGATCCTCGATGCCCACTTCGCCGAGGCTGCGCATCGTCCACATCCCCACGTCGGCCGCCTCGGCCCGCGGAGCACCGCGGGGGCAGGCGGAGGCGGGGCTCCAGGCGCCATGGCGGGGGCGCCTTCTTCGTTGGTGATTACCTCTGCCTCCAGAAGGAGGCGAAAGCGTGTACAAGCCAGAAGGCTCGCTGCAGCGGTGCCGTTCTGACTCCAGCTGCAGCAAGCGCAAACCTGCGCCAGAACGGCTGTGTGGGAACAGGAAGAAGAGGAGGAGGAGGAGGAGGAGGAGGGATGAGGAGGAGGATAAAGAGGAGAAGAGGGATGAGGAGGAGGGGAGAGAAGGATAATGAGGAGCAGGGACGAGGTGGAAGGAAGAGGGATGATAATGGGGGAGGGTGAAGGGGGAGGAGGAAAGGGATAATTAGGACGATGGAGGAAGAGAGAGGAGGAAGACTTGGAGAGAGGAGGAGGAATGAGTCGTTCGACTCATGGTACTCTTTAGCATCATCATCATCATCATCATCATCATCATCATCATCATCATCATCATCATCATCATCATCATCATCATATCATCATCATCATCATCATCATCATCATCATCTTCATCGTCGTCGTCCGCCTCAGGATCAGCATCAGCACCATCGTCATCATCATCATCAGCAGCAGCATAAGCATCATCATCATCATCATCATCATCATCATCATCATCAACAACATCCACACCATCACTATCCTCCGCATCGTCATCCTCTTCCTCATCATCAAAGTGGTCGTGGATGGGGAGGAATACGCGAAGCGTCACGACCTGCCCTGTAGTCTCCCCGTCTCCCCGAACGCCTGGTCCGACCAAGCCCCTCCCCCCTTCCCCTCAGGAAGACCTCGATGCTTGACGTTCGGCGGCTTTCGAATGCACCAGAAATGTGGGGCCCAACCTTGGGATGCACGACGGGAAGGCGTCCACCCTCGATAGGGGTGTGTCCGAGTAGCCTCATTGGGGTGTATCCCAGGGTTTGCCCCTTTCTCTGAGCGGCCAAGCTGTTCGGGCCGAGCTCGTGGGCTGGCGGAAAGATCGCCTGCGAGGCTCCACGACCACTGCTGCCCACTCCCCCCCTCCGCTCGATCCGACAAAGCTGAACCACGGGACACCGGTGAGATGTCCTCCAGCCCCCCCCCTACCCTTTGAAGGGCGCTGCTCCACCGCCTCCCCTTCCCAATCGGGGCAACGTTAACCATGAAAGGTCTTCAGGCCCCCCCGAATAAGGGTAACTAGCGATTTTCTCGGTGGCCTGATTGAAGGACTGGGGTCCCACCAACAAGGGTAACTAATGATCTTTTACTGCGGAACCCGCCGCGCAACAACGACGACGACGAGGAGGAGGAGGAGGAGGGAGGAGGAGGAGGTTTCAGGACCAGTCCTATTCACCGCCGAGAGAAAAGGGGAGGGGGTAGGACCAAAATTAAAGACCTTTGGCGGTTAGGGGGGCCAGCTCAGGCGGGAACCATCGGCCTGGAATCAACGATGCATCGCCGACAGATCGGCGTTTGGCCCTCCGACGGCGAACCTCCACGGTCCTGGGCGGGGTGGGCTACGGGGCCCCTAGCGGCGCTGACTGGGCGGTTCGGGGTCGATGCGCCCCCCCCCCCCCTTGCCTGTGGCGCTGCCCTGACCGGGCTTGGCTCTCGAACCTTAACTCGGATCTCTGGCGGCCGCTCGGAACACCCTCGGCGAGGCGCAGCTGCTGGAGCGCACCCCGAAGCTAGAAATACGCCCAGGACCCGACGAGACCGACACCCCCTCTGAGCCCATCCCCCCCGAACGCTGCCCCCGATCCTGCTCATCCTCAGCCGTTGAGCAGGGACTGACCGTCCTGGTATAGGCAATCCACGAAATGTCTATTAGAGCCCAACGATGTGCGAATACCAAGAGCAATGTTCTCGCAATGCTGAGCTGGTGCATTAAACCAAGACGGTCTCAGCCAGGCATGTTCTAAAGCGATTTCGTGCGAAACGCTGAAGGTTATTAGAACATTCCTGGGTGGGCCTACTTTCAAATTCTCTGTTGCCGCAAAATGCAGAACTTGACAACGGTGCCGCCTCAACATGCCATGGATGCGAACAATTTACATTGGTGATCTCTATTTCGGCGACGGCACCTTTGGTGGACCACTAAATGCCCTCTGTGCACGATCGAGATTCGGTATGGGGCAGGCCTAATAACCGCTCGCCAGCAAGCATACCACGAAACGTTCTAAGAACTATGAAATGTTCCAAGTTCGAAGAACAGTGCTCTTAGAACATGGACTCAATGTATGACAACAAGCCAGTCTCAGGCATAAATGCTCAGAGAACCTTTCGTGCAAACCACAACAGCTTCGTAGAACATATCCTGTTGGGTCACCCAGGCACCGTCGTCGCCGCCGTCGTCGCCGTCGTCGTCGTGGCCGTCGTCCGTCGTCGATCGTCGATCCTCGATCGTCGATCCTCGACCGTCGTCGTCGTCGTCGTCGTCGTCGTCGTCCTCGTCGTCGTCGTCGTCGTCGTCGTCCATCGTCGCATCGTCATCGTCGTCGCATCGTCGTCATCGCCGTCGTCGTCGTCGTCGCCGTCGTCGCCACCGTCGTCGTCGCCACCGTCGTCGTCGTCGTCGTCGTCGTCGTCGTCGTCCTCATCGTCGTCAGGACGCTACGCCACTGCTCGAGGGCGACGTCCGCGGTCGAGGGCCCCGGCGACGCACACGCCGCTCGCGCGCGCACGCGGGCGATGCGGCGGCGGGCCGCCTCCCACGGACTCCTTGGAAGTGTGGGCGCTCCACCTGCCGGGCGGGGCTCTCCCTGGGGGGTGAGCCTCCGTTGGAGCCCCTTGTGAACCTCAGCGGCCCTTTCGACGGGGTGCCGTCCGGATTTTCGACCTAGCAAACGAGACCAGGACGAAGAAACATCCGGGGGATAATGAACCGAGAATCTCTGATATACCGCGGTTCTGGACGATGTCTCGGGCCCCGTGGCCTTCTCAGAACGTTCCAGAACGCTCTGAGAACGTTCCACGACGCTCTGGAATGGATCGATCCTCGTCCTAGCCCCGCCCGGCCATTATAAACGTGCTTTCGACGGGGCTTTGTCCAAATTTCGACACCTCTTCGCCCATTCGCCCGGATGGCGTCAAGGTTTGACACAGATGCCGACCAAATCCGGACAGCCCCCCAAAGCGCCAGGACAAACTCCCCCGCCCTCGTGGGGAAGAGCGAACTATTCTTTCCACGGAACCGAAGACATCTCTGAAATTCAGAGCTTGACGACCTCCACGGGACGCGAGTAACAACACGCAACCCACGAAGACAGTGCCAGGCAGCTGGAACGCTCGCGAAACCCATGCTGTGACATACAGTCACGATAGAAGAAAAAGGCCGACACAACATGCACGTTTTCTTACTCGGACTTTTGAACATTGGGTGGAAAAGGAAGGCGAGAGGGAGCTTTCGCTCCGGACCTCTGCTCAGCGCGACTGTTTGCAACACTGCGTCTTGTGGGGGAGGCTCCACCTGATTGAAACAGGCGCTCAAATCTACTCCATGGGGGGCTCCACCAAGTTCTACCCCATGGGGGCAGGGAGGGAAGAGGGGGCGGGAGGGCCCGCGCCGACCAGCAAAACAATGAACAAAAGGACACCCCAAACATAATTCCGACCGGTTATGTTGAATTATGGAACTGTTTTTTCTTCGCGCCCTTCACCCTTGCTTTAGCTCGGGCATGCCCCCGTGCAGGCGGATTCTGTAAGACATATGACAAACGGCCAAACGATATCTTGAAATAGTCACATGCGTTTCTTCAAACATTGTGGAATACAAGCGTCGCCTGGTATTTGTTTATATGTATACAACTATATTCGAATTTTCCTCATGCAATTTCAGCTGATGAAACGGAGGTTGGGGGGTGAGATCGCAGTGTAACGGGGTCCCCCCACCAGGAAATCGAGTTTCGAGTTCGTGTTCGTGCCGTGCGTGCGGGCGAGGCGAAGCTGCGTGGGCCAGCGACAAGAATTCACTCTGCTGTCGCTAGGGGTCCGCCAACACAAATGTTTCCCCCCCGGCCTTGTCAAGCGGTAGCCCACGTTGTCCCGTCGGTTGCCCGCCGGTTACTCATCATGGTTGCTCATCATTGTCCCGCCGGTTGCTGTCACGCCTGAGTGCCGCGTCGCGCAGCGGCAAACCGAACGAAACATGTCGCCCAAGCGAAGGAACACAAAAAATCCGCCACGTCATCCACACCATCATCGCCCATCAGCACCACGTTCATCACAGTTGTCGTCATGAGCCACCCCCCTCCCCCCACCCCCCACAACCTCCTTATCACCCGCAGGGTGGTCGTATAGGTAACAAGTCAGTTGGGGGCGCCTGTAGCGAAACATTAGTTCCCTTGCTCGGGCGAATCGCGGGGTGGCGCCCGCCAAATTGAAAATCATCGGCGGCGGCGCCCGTGATTACCGCCGACGCCCAACCGCCAACGAGAAGGCGACACACAACACAACCGGGGGGGAGGGGAAGGGGGCGGGAGGCAAAGGCGGCAGAAGCAGGGGCCGTGAGTCAGGGCGACACCTGCTCGAAATGAAGAAGAAGTGTTGTCGGCGCTCGCCCCCGCACTTTCCGTGATCTCTTCTGTTGAACCGATGCGTTTCCTTTTTGCCCTGGCCGCAGCCAGAGGGGGCGCCAGCCTGCCTGCCTCGGCGGCGCGTCCGGGGAGGGAAGTGAGAAGGAACGGGCCTTCTCCGAAGGCTCGGACATCCTCCAGCTTTCTCAGAAGGTCCCCGAGCCGTCCACGGAGACCAGAGGCCTTTTCAGACGCCCTGCCGCCTTCTGAGGAGACCTTCTCCTTCTCACTTCCCCTCATCGATGCGCCGCCGAGATTGGTTTTCGGGTCAGAACTCGGGTCTCCGGCGGCCGTTCGGGACGATCGGGGCACCCCTGGAACGCCCTCGGCGAGGCGCAGCCGCTGGGACGTATCCCGAGGCTGGAGCACCGCCGAGAACCGCTTTGAACGCGCGAGAACCTCGAAGCCGAAACTCCCAAACTCCACAAACTCGAGGGCTCGCCGCCGACTGTCGTGTCAGGGTCCAGCAAAAGCCCGAACCACCCCGCAGCAGCAGCAGCAGCAGCAGCAGCCGCAGCAGCAACAGCAGCAGCAGCACAACGCAGCAGCAGCAGCAGAACGCAAAGTGGTGCCGAGGAGAGGCCCTGGCCTGAACGCGCGAGAACCTCGAACCCGAAACTCCCTAACTCCACAAACTCGAAGGCTCGCCGCCGACTGTCGTGTCAGGATCCACCAAGAGCCTGAGCTCAAAGGACACCCCGCAGCAGCAGCAGCAGAGCGCAGCAGCAGCAGCAGCAGCAGCAGCAGCAGATCGCAAAACGGTGACGGAGAGGCCCTGGCCTGTCCAGCGGCGAGCCGGACACGGCGCTGGGCGAGGAGGGCTCCGGCCCCGGCGGCCGCATCAGCTGGATCAACTCCTGCCGCAGGGGAACGACAACTCTTAAGCAGTGGACGACCGTCCTGGCATTCCTGTAGGCCTACCACGACTTGTTCTTAGAACCCACACATGTTCGAAGAACAAGAACAATGTTCTTAGAACGCAAGCCCGATGTACTAAAAAAACAATCTCAGCCAGACATGTTCTAAGAACATTTCGTGCATACCACGAAAGGTTCTTAGAACATTCTTTGGTGGGACTATAGGCAAGCCAAGACGCTTCGCTACTGCTCGAAGCTCTGAGCACAAACCGGCCCTGGCCAGCCCCGTCCAGGACCCAGGACCTGTGTGAACGTCGGCGGCAAGCGAGGTGGGGGAGAGCGAAGGAGGCGGACTGATCGGAAGGCGGCGGAGCTTCTGAGAAGCCCTCCGGTCTTCTGCGAAACTTGCTGTGTCTTCGGGGGATGCTTAGAAATCTCTGAAAGCCGGGGGGCAACCGCGCGTTCTGAGAATTAGGGAACCGAGCTCTATACACCGACGCCTGTTCCTGCCCTGCACCGAAATTCGCACAGGAAAGCGGATCCTGGTGTATACAGGACTCTGGTGTATACATGTGTCGCTGGTTCCTGGGAAACGAAACAACAAGTATACACCACACCGCCCCGACGTCGTCCCCAACCCTCGAACAAATTCGGGGATTGAGAAACAACCCGCCACTGGCAATGTACATGTCCCAATTCCAGAAGAATGCCTCCTCCTTCTCACTTCCCCCCCGGCTCGCCGCCGAGAACGCCCTGGTGCCCTGAGCGGGCGGGGGTTCAGACACGCATTAGCAGTCTTAGTAGTAAAAGTCGTCGTCGCACAACTAGATGTAGTAATGGTGGTAGGAGTAGTAGCGAGCCAAGGTGGGAGCAGGGAGAATAATATTCGTCGTAGTCGTAGGCCATAGTAGGTAGTAGTTAGGTCGTACTACGCCGTACTGGGACGTGATGATGATACTAGTGCGGCTAGAAGTCTCAATAATGATGGTAACGGGTGGAACGCTAGCCGTAGTAGTAGAACAAGTAACGCGATTAGTGGCAGGGTAGTAGTATAAGCAGCAGTGGTAGAATTCCTGGTTCAGGCAATGGTATAGCTAGTAGAAGTAGTAGTAGTAGTAGTAGTAGTAGTAGTAGTAGTAGTAGTAGTAGTAGTAGTAGTAGTAGTAGTAGTAGTAGTAGTAGTAGTAGTAGTAGTAGTAGTAGTAGTAGTAGTAGTAGTAGTAGTAGTAGTACGAGTACTAGTAGTAATAATAGTCGTAGTAGTCGTAGTAGTCGTAGTAGTAGTAGTAGTAGTAGTAGTAGTAGTAGTAGTAGTAGTAGTAGTAGTAGTAGTAGTAGTAGTAGTAGTAGTAGTAGTAGTAGTAGTAGTAGTAGTAGTAGTAGTAGTAGTAGTAGTAGTAGTAGTAGTAGTAGTAGTAGTAGTAGTAGTAGTAGTAGTAGTAGTAGTAGTAGTAGTAGTAGTAGTAGTAGTAGTAGTAGTAGTAGTAGTAGTAGTAGTAGTAGTAGTAGTAGTAGTAATAATAGTCGTAGTAATAGTAGGGTTGCACATGGTCGTGTCGCTACAAACGTCACCTTCGTGTACTGTTCTTTGTTAAAGGCCTGAGAGAATTCCTACAAGGGGAATTACGAAAACCGTAGTTTTAAACCTGGACTTCGTGTCTTTCGCGCCAATGCCTACCTGCGTGCACTATTCGCTGTAGAAGCTGTAAATTGGATTCGCATTTGAAAGTGAACACACAAACAGTTTTGCACCTGTCTTTCGTGTCGCCGTCGGATTTGGAGCAACCGCCACTGCCAGCCGCTTCATTTCGGCACACCCCTCTCGAGAATCGTGGGCCTGGCCCTCCGACGCGCGATTTCGGCGCACACATCACTAGGATCGTGGCCCTGGTCCAATTGGGAACGCTGCCGGGGGCCCACCGACGTCCAATTTCGGTACGGCGCTCACTAGGATCGTGTCCTGGCCCAACTGGGAGCGTTGCCGACGGCCCACCGATGAGCAATACCGGCGCACCCCTCACACGGATCGTAGACCTCGCGACATTGGGATCGCAGCCCGACGCTGAATTTCGGCACATTTCTCACATGGATCGTGGCCCTGGCCAAATTGGGAGCGCTGCCGACGGCCCACCGACGCCCAATGCCGGAACACCCCTCACGAGGATCGCGGCCCTCTGGTCCAATTGGGGGCGTTGCCGAGGGCCCACCGACGCGCAATTTCGCACACCCTTCGCAAAGATCGCGACCCTGGCCTCATTTGAATACCGTCGTTGTTCTGACAAGCCGGGACTATTGGTACCAGCTCGTGTCTTGTTCTAGTGGACAAGGAGGAGGTGGAGGAAGGGGAGGAGGAGGAAGGAGGAGGAACGGGAGGAGAGAAGCGAGATCAGCAGGAGGAAGGGGCGGAGGGGGAGGAGGAGGAAGAGGAGGAGGAGGAGGAGGAAGAGTAGGAGGAAGAGGAGGGGGACGGGGAAGAGGAGGAAGATGAGGAGGAGGAAGAGGAGGAGGAGGACGAGGAGGAGG
>CAUYUJ010000359.1:35632-75632 GCA_963575745.1 Prorocentrum cordatum | reverse complement strand
TCATCACCATCATCATCATCAGCATCATCATCATCATACTCATCATCAACATCATCATCATCATCATGTTCATCATCATTATTCTCTCTTATTTCTCCTCTCTCATCTCCTCTCTCCTCCCTCCTCTCTCCTCTCCTCTCTCCTCCCTCCTCTTTCCCTCTCACTCTCTCCTTTACTCTCTCCTCTGTCCACTGTCCTCTGTCCTCCTCCACTCTCCTCCTCCTCCTCCCACTCCTCCACTGTCCTCCTCCTTCTCCTCCTCCTCCTCCTCCTCCTCCACCTCTTCCTCCTCCTCCTCCACCTCCTTCTCTCTCCTCCTCTCTCCCCCCCGAAACGCGCCCCATCGCGCGCAAAGCGGACAGGACGCATCTGCCTCACCTCTACTTGAACGCTACTCGGCGCTGCTGGCCGCTATTTGGCGCTATTGGCCTATATACATCAAATAGAAAACCAGCGGAGGCTTTCGACATTTACTCTATAGCAACGGGTCTCAGCCTCCAGGATGCTCAGAGATGGCCCCGCATCTGCGCCTGCCACCGACGGAAGAGCATCGCAGTTGGGCGCCGCAGCACCAAGCACATGGCAAGCGGTAAGAGCAACATCAACATTACACTTCCTGCGGGCATGCAGAACAAAAAAACACCTGGCTCACTTGCACCCCCACGCATCCCAGTTCACGACTTCTGTGTGGCAGATGCCCCTGTGACCTCTCGGCCCAATCCCCAGACCATGTTTTCATCTCATACAGCTTCGTTGATGGTGCTGGGGCTAGAGAGAATGCCTCCGAGGCCGACAAACGTACGACAACCGGCCATCCGAAAGCTGGATGTATGGGTTCCTGCGGGGCTGCTCGAACCTGTCCGAGAGAAAAAGGGAAACAACTTCCGTCCTTGAGCCCCACCGGCCCACCACCCGCTCCTCTTCCGCGCTGCGAGGCGGGGGAGGAGGGATGGGGGAAGGGGAGGACATGAGAAGGGGTGAGAAGGAGAATGAGGGAGATGAGAAGCGAAGCGACGCGAAGCGCACTGATGATCGCCAGGGGCGGGGCCAAGGCCACCGCGGATGGGCCAGAACCCTGATGTATCGTAGTTGGACTCGGCGTGGGGAGGTCATGGAGGGGAGAACGTACGGAGGAATGTTCAGGATCTGGCGTCGGTGTCGGGAAGGTCGTAGTCGCATTCTTCCACCAGGGAGCGAGGAGAGGAGGAGAAGAAGGCGGAGGAGGAGGCGGAGGAGGAGGAGGGGAGGAGGAGGCCATTCGAGAGGAGGAGGAGAAGGAGGAGGAGGAGGACGAGGAGGAGCAGGAGGAGAAGGAGGAGGATGAGGGAGGAGGGGGAGGATGAGGAGGAGGAGGAGGAGGAGGAGGAGGAGGAGGAGAGAGAGGAGGAGGAGGAGAGGGAGGAGGAGGAGGAGGGAGGGAGGAGGAGGAGGAGGAGGAGGAGGAGGAGGAGGAGGAGGAGGAGGGAGGAGGAGGAGGAGGAGGAGGAGGAGGAGAGAAACCTCTTCGATGCAAACCGAGAAGGCCCACCCACCCCGTCCTGGATCCTCTCGTGCTTGCGTTCCGCGACCTCTCTCGGGCGCGCGCGGGGCATGCGCGCGGCTGGAAAAACGCGAGCACTCGAGCCGATTTTGCGTTTCCCAATCATCCTGTGGTGTTGGGTCCTCGCTTTGAAGAGACGGACCCCGCGATCCTATCCTCTCCTCTCTTCGTCCTCCCTCCCTCCCTCTTGGCACACCCCTCACACGTTTCGCGGCCCCATTCGGGAGCTCCGCCTAAGGTCCCAATGGCGCAGTTCGCATGGCGGCGCCGCCCCAGTTTGGCACATCCCTCACACGCTTCGTGGCCCCATAGGGAGCTCCACCTAAGGTCCCACTGGCGAAGTCCGCATGGCGGCGCCGCCCCATTTTGGCGCACGCACGCACGCACGCACGCACGCACGCACGCACGCACGCACGCACGCACGCACGCACGCAGCTCGTGCGCGTGCGCGTGCACGCGCACGC
Source organism: Prorocentrum cordatum (assembly GCA_963575745.1). Taxonomy (NCBI): domain Eukaryota; class Dinophyceae; order Prorocentrales; family Prorocentraceae; genus Prorocentrum; species Prorocentrum cordatum. The sequence goes on along the minus strand of CAUYUJ010000359.1, from coordinate 73,628 downwards.
ACGCGCGCACGTGCGCGTGCGCGTGCGCGTGCGCGTGCGCGTGCGCGTGCGCGTGCGCGTCGCGCACACGCGCGCACGCGCGCACGCGCACACGCGCGCACGCGCACGCGCACGCGCACACGCGCACACGCGCACACGCGCACACGCGCACACGCGCACACGCGCACACGCGCACACGCGCACACGCGCACACGCGCACACGCGCACACGCACACACGCACACACGCACACACGCACACACGCACACACGCACACACGCACACACGCACACACGCACACACGCACACACGCACACACGCACACACGCACACACGCACACACGCACACACGCACACACGCACACACGCACACACGCACACACGCACACACGCACACACGCACACACGCACACACGCACACACGCACACACGCACACGCACACACGCACACACGCACACACGCACACACGCACACACGCACACACGCACACACGCACACACGCACACACGCACACACGCACACACGCACACACGCACACACGCACACACGCACACACGCACACACGCACACACGCACACACGCACACACGCACACACGCACACACGCACACACGCACACACGCACACACGCACACACGCACACACGCACACACGCACACACGCACACACGCACACACGCACACACGCACACACGCACACACGCACACACGCACACACGCACACACGCACACACGCACACACGCACACACGCACACACGCACACACGCACACACGCACACACGCACACACGCACACACGCACACACGCACACACGCACGCACACACACACACACGCACCTCACGCGCTAAGGTCCCAGCGGAGCAGTTTGCATGGCGGCGCCGCCCCAGTTTGGCACACGCGCACACACTTCACACGTTTCGTGGCCCCATAAGGAACTCCATCTAAGGTCCCAGTGGTGCAGTTCGCATGGCGGCGCCGCCCCATTTCGATACACTCCTCACACGCTTCGTGGCCCCACAGGGAGGTACACCTGTCCCCGTGGCGCAGTTCGCATGGCGGCGCCGCCCCATTGTTGCACACCCTTCGCACGCTGCGTGGCTCCACAGTGAGCTCCACCCCCAAGGTGCCAGTGGCGCAGTTCGCATGGCGGCGCCGCCCCATTTTGGCACACCCCTCACACGCGTCGTGGCCCCAGAGGGAACTCCACCTAAAGTCCCACTGGCGCAGCTAGCATGGCGGCGCCGCCCCATGTCGGTATACCCCTCACACGTTTCGTGGCCCCATAAGGGGGGCTTCACCTAAGGCCCCAGTGGCGCAGTTCGCATGGCGGCGCCGCCTCATTTCGGCACACCCCTCACACGCTTGGTGGCCCCATAGGGAGGTTCGTCTAAGGTCACAGTGGCGCGGTCCGCATGGCGGCGCCGCCCCATGTTGGCCACATGCATGGGGCTCTACGCCAGGCCCCAGTAACAGCGTCCGCATCGCGGCGCGGCCCCATTTCGGCGCACTCTTCACGCGCTTCGTGGCCCCATAAGGAGATTCGACGAAGGCGATACTAACAGCGACGGTATTCACAACTGCATATGGTTGGGTCCTTCGCCAGGGCAGTTTTCAAGCAACGCCTGCGGGCAAACACCTAAGGTTGAATACTTGTGTTGGAGCTCTCCCACCCACCCCTGGCTGTTAGCTTCCTGTCCCCCCACTTTCTGTAGACAACCCCCAAGCTAACCCAATCATCAGCAGCAGCAGCAGCATCATGATCATCACCATCATCATCACCATCACCATCATCATTATCAGTATCATCAACATCATCATCAACACCGTCGGAAACTCGGGGACCCGCCAACCCTCGCTGGGACCTGGTGGTGTCGAGCGCTGCCTCTTCAGCCACCCTCTTTCCCTCGACGCGGAGGGGTCCATCGGACCAGCGCCGTGCTGGATCCTCCCAGCAAGTAACACCGAGCGGTGTGGTTGATATTGTTGTTTCCGGCTGCAGTCGGACTCGATTGGACAGGCCACGCGAGAGGACACAAGACCCTTCCGAGGGCCACATTGCCGCAGGAATGTAGGAAGCATGGGTCGCGAGACACAGGACACAAGGGTATCCTTAATTTGGCAAGGTCGACCTACTAATCTGGGCCGACTGTAGTCTCGCAGGACCGCTTCCAGCCCCAGCGCGGGGCTTCAGCGGCAAGCAGCCAGGGTCAGGCGCAGCGTCGCCGCAGTGGAAAGGCGACAGAAAGGCGTGGGATGGCGGGACAAGCGGCCCCACCCTCGACACCGAAAACGCAAGAGGGCCCAGAATCGAATCGCCAACTCGGATCGGCGATCGACATGAAACGGATCGGCGGAAATCGGCGGCCGAGTCGTGAGGAATCGGATCGGCGGAAATCGGCAGGCTAATAGGCCTCCACTGAGGGATCGGACTTCAAATCGGAATCCCAAGTCGAATCGAATCGGAATCGGAATCGGAATCCATCGAAATCGAATCGGGAGAATCGAAATGAGCCCTGGAAAGGTGTGGGGTGGCGGGACAAGCGGCCCTACACCCTCGACACCGACAACGGCGGCGCACATACCCCACAGCGCGCACGCGCGTGCGCGCGGAGGGAGGCACGGAAAGGGGGGGGGGAGAGCTGGAAGTCTGACGTCGCTTCATTGCGTCGCGGATCCGACTCAGCCCCGCTTCACTCCCTCCCGTTTTCTCGGAGGCGAGCGGGGGGGAGGCAATGAGAAGAAGAAGATCTTCTCATAAGGCGGCGGGACTTCTCAGCAGCCGTCGCACCTTCCGAGAAGTTCTTTTTGCTTGTCCTCGGGGAAGGCTTCGACAACTTCTCAGGAGGCTGGGGGGACTTCCGCACCTTCTGAGAATGCCTTCTCCTTCTCACTCCCCCCCCTCACTCGCCGCCGAGTTTCCGTTGCCAAGCAACGAGTTTCACAGACCGCTCCCAGCTCCCCAGATAGCCCCCAAGAAGGCCCGAGCCATAGCTCCCGATATCCTGAGTAGGGGGGTTCGTGTCATGAATGCCACACCAACGCCTCGCTCATCTCACCAGCCGTCCTCGCTTAGGCAAACTCAGGCCCGCTCATGCGTGACCGGACCAACTGGCACCCATACCTGCTCACAGTCAGACTCACTCACACTCATAATGTCTCAATCTCTTGCTCACTCACACTTAGATCCGCTCGTACTCATCTTAATTTCGCCCCATATAGGTACACGCACATACAGTTCGCACTCAGATTCGGTCACGCTCAAACGCGCTCAGAATCAGACTCAATCGCCTTGGCCCGCTCGGACACAGACTCACTCACACTCAGACTCACTCGCTCTCAGACTCACCACTCACACTGCGACTCGCTCATCCATGACCACCGCGATGCAGAAATCATACCATTTAGGAGGGCAATGCCCGACTTAGGCGTTGGGTTCTTCTTTCAAATCGAGCGCGACTGTCTTTTCCTCTCCTTCCCACCCTTCGTGCCGCTGCCCTCTAGGCCCCTTCTGCTGCTTCTAATCTCTGACCCGCCTTCTGCCCTGCCGCCTGCCTCGCCCTCCCCGGGGGGGCCTACGAACTCCGAAACTGTCGCCACTTTCGTGGTCTCCGGGGTGGTGATCCAGCGTAAGTGCAGTCCCGATCTGGATTTGACCTCGCCGTGTCTGGAGGCTCCGAACTGGGAAACTGGTCCCACTTTCCTGGGCCCCTGAGGGGTCCAGCGTGGCGCGGTCCTATCCAGACCTGAATTCGACCTCCACGTCCCTGGGGGCTGCGAAGTGTGAAACTGTCGCCTCTTTCGTGGGCTCCTGGAGGGGGTCCATCGCAATGCAGCTTCATCCTGACCTGCGAACTTTGGGCTGCGAGCCGCGAAACCGTCGTCACATTCCTGGGCACCTGAACACGTCCGGCGCAGTGCGGTCGTGTCCAGACCTGCATTCGACTTCGCCGCCCCTGGGGGCTGCGAACTGCAAACCGACGAGGCCGCGAGAGCGCCCCGGGACGCCCTCCAGAAACACGGAGGTGACCGTTTTTGTTTCCTTCTCGGGGTAACCGTTGCGAGCTGCAAACTGACGAGGCCGCGCGAGCGCCCCGGGAAGCCCTCCAGAAACACGGAGGTGACCGTGTTTTTGTTTCCTGTTCGGGGTAACCGTTGCGAACTGCAAACCGACGAGGCCGCGCGAGCGCCCCGGGAGGCCCTCCAGAAACACAGAGGTGACCGTTCTTGTTTTCTTTTCTGGGTAACCGTTGTTACCCGGGGGAGGGGGAAAGGGGGGGTGTTCGGGCGGGAGGGTAACGGCAACGGCGGCCGCGGCGTGCACCCGCCAGGGTGCGTCCGCGCCACCGGCACAATGCCCCCAGCATGTAGGGTGGTCCAGGCCCCCCCTCCAATTCGATCGTCAGCGTTACCCATGGGGTGTGGGGGGGAGGGGGGGATTTGCCTGGGCAACGAGCGTCAGAACATTGGATACCAGAATTTTTCGGTCGCGATCGGTAGCGACCGATCGGCACTCCAAATCGGAAATCGGTCGCGACGGGTCGCCACCGATCGCGACCGATACCAAAATTTGAAGCAACATTGGTAGCCACCCTTCTCGTTGGCCGCGACTGGAAAATTCCGGTAACCAATGATCAGGGCTGGGGAGGAAACAACAAACAGCGCTCACGAGGGCGCCCGAAATCCTCGAGCCTCGACCCAAAAGACCCGATGTTTACACTAATGACGGGCCTCCTGAAAGCCCAGGCCTCTTCCCCAAGGCTCGCTTCTTCTTGTCCTTCTCGTTCTGGGTCCTCTTCTGACGGTCTCAGGGCCCAGGAGCGGGAGCGTCTGGGATGGCTTGTGATCCGATGCCTTGACTTATTCTTCAGTACAGTGGAAGCCCGACCACAAGAAACCTTCCACAAGAAACGCCACCCTGAGACCCAGGACGCCCACTGATTTCTGGTGCGGGAGCGTCGCGCTTTCCACGGCAAGACCATCGGAACCCAAGAAGCCCAGAGCACCCTGGAGACAAGCAGGGTGTTTCTTGGCATGGGCCTTCACTGCAACGAGCGTCCCAAATGTCCAGACCCTTGCGCCAAGGCCGCCTTCTCATCCCAGAGGAGGAGGAGGCGGAGGAGGAGGCGGAGGCGGACGCGGACGGAGGCGGAGGCGGAGGAGGAGGCGGAGGAGGAGGAGGAGGAGGAGGAGGAGGAGGAGGAGGCGGACGCGGACGGAGGCGGAGGCGGAGGAGGAGGAGGAGGAGGAGGAGGAGGAGGAGGAGGAGGAGGAGGAGGAGGAGGCTGACGGTCCCGGGGCCCAGCGAGGGGCCCGCAGAGGCCGCAAGCACGGCGACAAAAACGGCATCCCGAGGTGCGCCCAGACGCCGGAATGCCCGGGGAGGGCTCGAGCCCCGAGGGGCCCACGCCGCCCCTGGGGGAGTTGCGACCTGCAGAACTGAAGGGGAACTGGGACACACAAATAAATACACACAGATAAAAATATCCCCCATATTTTCCCATATTTTCTGGGTTTTTGTCTTCCCCCCCACTTCCCATATTTTCCCATATTTTCCTGGGAGTCGACGATTAATTGTGTCTGTGTGTTTCTTTCCCTCCTGAAGAACGACGTCGCCGCGAGAGCGCCCCATGGGGGCCCTCCACAAGCACCAGGGCGCCCAAAGAGGGCCGAGCCTCGACGCGAAATTCCGATGTCTTGATTTGGTCACTGCGGGCCCCACAAGAGTTCCGACCCTCTTCGAGTTGCCGGCGCGCAGAAGGGGGTAGGGGGAGGGGTGAAGGTTTCTTAAAGGGGGCTGCTTCTCAGAAGGCGCCGGCCTTACATGTATAGCGAAGGCCCGCGCCTTCTAAGAAGCAGGGGTGCTTTTAAGAAGCCTTCCCCCCTCCCCCTACCCCCTTTCTGCGCGTGGCCGATCAAGGTCGGCGTGCCGTCCCAAGTAGATGTTTGGCATGTCCCCGGGGCCCGACGAGGGTCTCCAGGCTTCTTATCCGCCGAGTCGTTTGTGCACGGTCCTGGGGCCCCTGCGAGGGCCGCCAGAGGTCGCAAACGCGGCGAACAACGCTACACCTAGGTCGGGCATGTCCTCCTACAGGGGGATTTTGCAGGACAAACAACGAAGAGCCAAAACACATTCAAAACAGTCAAACTATATTCAAACAAGTCGTTCCCGTATGTTTTGTTGACTATGTGTTAAGCTGCGCCGTGATGTTCGTCAAGACGTTGGAGTGCCTGGGGCAGGCTCGAGCCCCGATGGGGTCCTCGCCGCCCCTGGGGGGCCGCGAACTGCAGAGCGGCGGAGGCCCTCCGGAAGCACAGAGGGGGCGACCGAAGCTCTCGAGCCTCGGCCCAGCAGTTCGATGTCCTGCTCTGCTCCACTGCGGGGCTGCCAGAAGCCCCGACCCACGAGGCAAGCTTCTCTCTCGTCCAAAAGACAGTCAACACGTGCATCAAGGACGGGTAGTGAGGAGGACGCAAGGCCCTTGGAGCCCGAAATCTGGATTTTTTGGGCGGCGGGCGACCAATGAAAACGGCAAAGGACGGGCCGCATGGGGCAAGTGACACAAGGGCACTCTGGATGAAGGCGCGCGTCCGTACTAGGCGCGTTGACTGCAGTTTGGCCGGGGGCCCGGCGAGGGCCCCCCACAGGCCGCAAACAGAAAACAACAACACTTTGAGATGCGTCAACTCGTCATCGCTCGGACGTCCATTCCCTGTGCATTTTTCGGCTTCGCGCATGCATAGGGAGGCCCCCTCAGAGGGCGCCGCCACATTCTCCAGCCGCCGAAAAGGGCCTCGACGATCGGTGAGAGGCCTCGGAGCCGAGACTCCGGGAGAAGAGGCCTCTCCTCGTCCGCTCTCCTCCTCGGTCTCCTCTCTCTCCTCCTCCTCCTCCTCCCCTCCTCCTCCTCCTCCTGCTGCTGCTGCTGCTGCTGCTGCCGTAACTGCTTGCTCTGGGACCGTCACGCGGCGCAGCCCGCCCCCCCCTCCCCCACCCTCCCCACGGCGGTCGCCGCCTGCGGTCGCACCCCCCCCCCTCCCCCCCCCTCCCCCCCCCTCCCCACTCTCCCCACGGAGGCCAAGAGAGAGGCCCTGCAGGAGGCGGGCTACGCCGGTGCGGCCTCTGGCGCGGCTGCAGGCCGCACAGCGGCGGGGGTCGCGCTGCGGCTCGGTTTTGCCATCGCGAGGGCCTTGATTACTCCTCTTCCTCCTCCTCCTCATCGTCTTCTTCTTCCTCTTCTTCTGCTTATTCCTCCTCCTCCTCCTCCTCCACCACCTCTTCCTCCTCTCCTTGTAAATGGCTGCTCCATGTCGCACTTTCAGACGTGTTGGTGGTGCGAGCTGGGCGATTCACCTGACACTTCTTCACCAACTGTGACCCTGAAGCTTCAAAATTGCAACAACTTCACGGATGGCGGGCGGCCCGTTTTCAAAATGTGGCTCTCACGTCAACGCCGCATACATTCGTTTAATGCTGCAACAACTTCAACCATGGAGGACTTGCCATTCTCCGACATTGGCTCTCGCCTTGGCCTGCCCCCACAAGCCGGCGGCGGACCATGAATTCCAAGCAGAAGGAAACCACTATTTGTTCCGACCCCCGGCCAACGCGACAATACCAATCATTCCCGTGGGAATGAAAATGAATCCCCAGGACTTTCACCAAGAAAGCGTGAAACGAAATCTAACTACCTAGAACGCCGCCCGTGCGCCATCAACAGTCATCCACTTGAGCAGAATGCCGCTGGGCGGCCGCGTCGGGCGGGCGGGCGCGCAAGCGGGCGGCCACGCGGGCGACCGCGCGGGCGGACGGGCAGGCGGGCGCAAGTGCGCGCGCGCGGGCGGGAGGAGGAGATGCGGGAGCGAGGCCAAGTAGACAGAGCAGCCACCGACGGATAAGACCACAGTCGGCCAGGCCGAATGGAGAAGGATCAGGAGGAGGAGGAGGTGGAGGAGGAGGTAGAGGATGCGGACGAGGAGGAGAAGGAGGAGAAGGTAGAGGAGGAGGACGTGGAGGAGGAGGAGGCGGAGAAGGAGGAGGAATGACTGAAGGAGGAGGAGCAGGACGACGACGAGGACGACGACGAAGGCGCGGGGAGGGAGGACCCCAGCCCGCCTCCCCCTGGAGTTTGACCTGATCGCAAAGCTGCGCGAAGGATGCAAGGGCCTTTGACGCCCGTGCCGGAGTCTCTTTTGTTCGAAACGCAGCGGGCCACCGAGCGCACAGAAGGACGGACCACGGAGGCCCGGATGCAAGGGCTCGGCGGCCACGTGCGAACCCTACCCCACCACACCACGATTTCTGAGGGGTGGGAGGTAGAGAAGGTAACTAGAGCACGCGGAGGAGGAGGAGGAGGAGGAGGAGAAGGATGCTGAGGAGGAGGAGGAGGAGGAGGAGGAGGAAAAGGAGGAGGAGGAGGAGGGTGGGGTGAGGCTCGCATGCGACCTCGTAAGGGTGCCTTCGGCAAGGTTGCCCATCCGTTGCGATCGCTTTCGCGTGCACACTTCGTGCTCCGCTCCCCCCTCTGCCCCCCGCCCTCGGCACGCCTGCTCCCCTGCCTCTCCTCCTCTCTCTCCTGAAAGGGGCGCATCCCCGAGAGATAGGCGCCCGCCCCGGGGACAGAGAGGAAGGGAGAGGCCCTGGGCGTAGAGGAGGAGGAGGAGGAGGAGGAGGAAGGAGGAGGAGGAGGAGGAGGAGGAGGAGGAGGAGGGAGGGAAAAGGGAGGAGGGAGGAGGGAGGGAGGAGGAGGAAGAGGACCCTGGTAGAATGGAGGCTGGAGGGCGCCCCGGAAGAGCCCCGAGGCCCGCAGGAGAGGCCTCCTGGATGGGGTCCGAGCTGGTGGGATCGAAACATCGCGCCGCATCGCAGCTCCATCCGGGATGCATCGGCGACGTCGGCGGTGCATCGGCGCAGCCGGCACGGAGAGAACCGGGCCCCGCATCGAGCTGCCTCGCCGATGCCTCGGCGATGCGGCGCGATTCTCCGACCCCATCTACTCCGATCAAGAAGAAACAACGGAGCAAACAAAATCGTTTGGCGCTCCGCGCGGATATCTGGGATCTGCGCTGGACCCCCCTCACCGGCGCGCGGAGCGCGCCATGAACGGCGCGGGAGGCGCCGCCGGGGGGGGGGGGGGGGGCCCTGCGCGGATCCAAGACATCCGCGCGGAGCGCCAAACGTTTATGTGTATATGTGTATGGCGTTTTTGTTTCTTCTTCGATTCTAGCATCCATGCAAACGTCTTCCCCAATAATCTTAAGCGCTTTTGCCCGCGTCGCGATCCGGATCTTCGAAGCCACAAATGCTGTGGATCAGGTCGGGCATGTCCTCCAACAGGCGATGTATGCTTATGCGGTGTTTTCTCCCTCGAGACTTTGGAGGCCCAGGCCCGGAGAGCCTCAGGGGAGGCCCCCGCATGCCGAGGCCCCCGAGGGCCCTGGACGGCCCGCCTGCCTGTGCGCAACAGAGGCGGCGGCGGCCACTCGCCGCGGCCCTGCGCGACGAGGGCCGAGGGCCTCCTGGGCATTGTCTGCGTGATCTGCCGAGGACCCATCGGCCGAGGGCGAGGCGGGCCGCCGCGGGGGGAGCCCCCTGCTGGGCCTGTTTTCCACCACCACCACCAAAAACTGGAGGGGGGAAGGAGGAGGAGGACGAGGAGGCGGAGGACGAAGAGGCGGAAGAGGAGGCGGAGGACGAAGAGGAGGAAGAGGAGGTGGGGGAAGAGGAGGAGGAGGAGGAGGAGGAGGAGGAGGAGGAGGAGGAGGAGGAGGAGGAGGAGGAGGAGGAGGAGGAAGAGGAGGAGGAGGAGGAGGAGGAGGAGGAGGAGGAGGAAGAGGAGGACGACGAGGACCCCGTCCCCTTCCAATTTCCGGTGGCGGTGGTGGAAAACGGGCCCATTACCCCCCCTGCTGGCTCCAGGCCCACCCGCACCCCGCGCAGGGGGGGGGGCTGCTGCACTGCCAGGCTGCCCCCGCGCGCCGTGCACCTCCTGCGCTCGGCCCTGCGCCCTGTCCGCAGCAAGCGTGCAGCCCACGGAGAGCGAACGGCCCGGCCTGCAGGGGCGCGGCCACCGAAGCGAAGGGCCGACGCTGCCGACGCGCGCCCACATCGAGGGGGCCTGGCGGCCCCTGGCCAGGAGGCCAGGAACCAAGAGAGGCCCAGAGAGATCCCAGGACGGCCCTTGCGGGCGAGATCCCAACATGGCTGAGGTACGTCCTTGGGAAGTGCTTATCACAACGAACCAGCCTTCCACAGCTCATGTATTATGGGAGGAGCTGGAGGAAGCCTGGAGGAGAGCCTGAAGGAGGAGGGGAGGGGGGAGGGCGGGTAAGATCCCAAGGGGACGGGTCGAATCCAACGGGCTGTGTGAATTCACGCTGCCGCCTGGCCCTCCTTCGGACGATGTGTCTCTTCATCTCTTTTCCGTCAACTCTCACGGGCAAGGTTTTTGAATGGGCTGGTGGGGATGGTTTTTGATACGCGGGCGCGCGAAGCGGGTCGAGCGCCGGGCAAGCTGGGGCAAGCTGTGTCACCAGCTAAGGGTAAAAACAGAGAGGCATGCAAAGCCATGCACAGAGCGGAACGAGGCTCAGCGCGGCCAAAATAGCGCGGATGGCAACACGAGGCGGCACCGGCATCACGTCCATGTAGGTGCCGAGCTGGAAGCCAAAGCAGAAGAGGGACGATGGGCGGAAGTCTGGGCGCCACGCTGACCCAGGAAGGCGGTGACGGAGGTAGAAACAAGGCCGATCCAAGTTCCCCAGGCACCGCTGGTGGGGATATTTTTTTTGTTCTGCGGGCTCGCGATGCAGGTCGAAAGCCGTCCGAACACTAGCCGGGCCGCGACTCCCAACTCGGTACTGGTGGGGGTACTTTTTTTTACAGCCGCAGGCGGAAGCGCCAGCGGCGGAAGGTCGCGAACGGGCCGCGGACGCGACTAAATTACCTAACGCGCGCAGGGCCGCGGATCAGGCGGCTCACGACAGCGTCCAGGGAAAACGATGCAGTCCAGGTGCCATGACAGCCCCTGAACGGGCATGCAGGTGCGTCCTACAGGCCTGAGGTAGGCACCGAGACCACCATCGCAGCGAACTGGTGGGGATACGCGAAGCGTGAAGAATTCTTGGTACCCTTGGACATGTATTCAGAGTGTGATGCATCTTCCGTGGAAGGTGCATCATAGTTACCAAGAGTCGGCGACCAACAATACCAAGAATGGGTCACCAATCATACCATGCATGCAAATCGCAGATGCCAACATGACCACTTGTTGTCACTACTAACTCCCCATCCCAAGGGGGTCCCAAGAGCCCATGGTTACAACATCTGCATTCCCGCCCACTGGGAGCCCTTTCGCGGCCTTCTCGGGTCCCGAGGGGGAAGAGGAGGAGGCGGCGGAGGAGAAGGAGTGGGAGGGGGGGGGGGGAGAAGGAGGCGGGGGAGGAGGCGGGGGAGGGGAAGGAGGAGAAGAAGAGAGGAGGGGGAGGGGATGAGGAGGGGGGAGGAGGAGGAGGAGGAGAGGGAGGAGGCGGCGGAGGAGGAGGAGGAGGAGGAGGAGAGGAGGAGGAGGAGGAGGAGGAGGAGGAGGAGGAGGAGGAGGAGGAGGAGGAGGAGGAGGAGGAGGAGGAGGAGGAGGAGGAGGAGGAGGAGGAGGAGGAGGCGGAGGAGGAGGAGGAGGAGGAGGAGGGAGGAGGAGGAGGATAGGAGGAGGAGGAGGAGGAGGAGGAGGAGGAGGAGGAGGAGGAGGAGGAGGAGGAGGAGGAGGAGGACGGGGAGGAGGCGGTTTTGTACTAAATGTGCGGCATTAGATGTTGGGCCCTCTTGGAGCCATTTCTGGGCCAAGGCCGTCGAGTAGGGCAAGACCATCGGAATTCGATGGTGATCCCCAGGGGACATCAGCCCGCGGGACACCGGGGTTCCCGGTGCACCCTGGGGGATATCGGGCAACTCGACCTTGCAAAGGGGGTGGTAGGCATGAGCTAGCCCTGTGGGACATCGGAGAGCCCTAAGAGGTTCAAAACGGTCCCAGCGCATGTACTTCGGCACCCCTCTGGAGCACCCAAGAGGGCCCCACGGCGACTGTACTTGGGTACCTCTCTGAAGCACCTGAGTGGCATGTCAGGTACATGCCTATTGGGGCTCTCTTGGGGGCATGTCGGGGCACCCAAGAGGCCCCTCTGGGGGGCCCCACGAGGGGCTCCAGACGCTTGTACTTGGGTACGCCTCTGGATCACCGAAAACGCATGCTGAGGCCCTCTTGGGAGAGGAGGGACAGCAGGAGGGGCGAGGACGAGGAGGGGGTAGGAGGAGAGGAGGAGGAGGAGGAGGAGGAGGAGGAGGAGGAGGAGGAGGAGGAGGAGGAGGAGGAGGAGGAGTGGCAGAAGGCGGAGGAGGTGGAGGTGGAGAGGAAGAGGAGGAAGAGGAGGGACGGGATCCTTCTCCCCCTCCTCGTCCTCCTCGTCCTCCTCGTCCTCCTCCTCCTCCTTCTCCTTCTCCTCCTCTGCCTCTCCCTCATGTAACTCGAACTTTCCTGTTCGAATTATCTGTGTGGAATTGTTGTTTGTTCGAATGGGCGTGTTTGAATTATTGGTAGCCGATTTGCTTTTGGAATGTGCGTGCTTGAATTTCTGGTCAAGGTAATCCCGGTAATTCTGGTCGGGCCGCCGGCTTGTGGAGGGTTGGAGCTGCCCGGGCCTTAGCGCCGCGCGCAGTCGCTCCAAAAGTTCACAACATATTCAACGGCGGAGGGTGGTTCCTTTTCAACATTTGGCTCTCCCCTCAGCGCCGCACATTCGTCCTAAACGTTTGCGCACGATCAAGGACTGTCAGGACGCGGCAGTCGCGTGGATCCGCGGCGTGGAAGTCCCAAGAATGGCGTTCTGGCGGGACTGAGGCTTCCCAGACGGTTGCCCTTCTAATGGGCCGCTGCCCGCAGTGAACGCTGATTCTTGTTGGGACCTATGGAGAGGGAACTTGGAAGGATGGTCTACTGCAACATCGTTGATGCGTATTGTGTTGTTGCTCTGGACCTCCTTTTCCGGTTGTGGACAGAGGTAGGGAGATGGAGGGGGAGGAGCGAGGAACCTGCATCCCCGCACCCTTTCGCCCCTCCCAACGGCTAGGCCCCTTCTGCGCTGCCCCACTCCAGCTCCCCACCCGCTCCCCAGCTCTCCGAACTCCCCCCCTTCGTGAGCGTTTTCTTCCTCGGCGTTTCGACACTGGGCGGAATGGGGGGGGGAGGGAGGGGGGTCTGGCCCCGGACCTCTGCTTAATGCGACTGTTTGAGGCAGTGCGTCCCATGGGGGAGACTCCACCTGCTTGAACCTCCGGGTCCAACCCTCCCCTCCCCGAGCTTCCCCCCCCCTCCCACCTCCCCCCTCCAAAGTTCCCGAGGCGCCGCCAGGGGGGCTTCAGCGCCAACCCCAGAACTCCGCGAGGAACCCCGAACACTTGTGCCAATACCGCGACTTCTTCTTTACCCAACGACCCCACGAAACTGCATTGAAACATGCCCGTCGCTCGTGGTTCCCGCAAGATGAGGGCCGACGCGGCGGCGGGGGCGGAAGCCCGCGCTGCACGCGCGCGCGGCGGGGGGTGGCGCCTTCAGCGAGGACACCGGGGCTAACGGCACCCTCTGGGGCACGTAGCTGGTGGGAAAGATGCAGCCCTTTGCGGCGTTCCCGGGGGGGGAGACAGGGGGGCACGACCAACCAGCATCGAATCCGCAGATCGGATCGGACCGATACGCGCGTCGGATCGGGCTGCGTCGGCACAAAGTCGAACCAATTCGGATCGGGCGCGCCATGGTTCGGACTATCGCCACGCAGACAGCGGGCCGCATCGGATCGTCGGAGCGTCGGAATCGAATCAATCGGTCCGTTCAGAGACGATCGAATCGGACCGGAATGGACCCTGGAGAGAGGGGCTGGGGCGGAGGGGAATAAAAGTCGATGATCGAACATTGAACGAATCCCACCTGTTATTTTCCGCGCGATGTACTTCGTCGCCACGTATGGATTCGCCCTGGTGTTTTTGTCAGAGCGCACCGCGGGAGGGTTCGGGGGGGCCGATTCTTTGAGTGAGGGGGCATGACTGGGGGAGAGGCCTGAAAACAGATAGTTGTGGAAGGCTGGATGGGAGGATGACGCAGATAAGGATATAAAGAGCGACGAGGAGGAAGGAGGTGGGGGTGACGAGGGGGCAAGGGGGAGGGGAGGAGGAAGGACAGGGGGACAGAGAAAGAGGAGGCGGGGGGGCGAGGACGAGGGGGAGCGGGGGGATGGGGGCGTCGGGGACGACAGAGGCAGCGCCACGCAACGCCCGATCGGCTCAGGACCAGTCCTGAGACCAAACGCAGCAATACCCATTCATCAAGGGCTGGTGAAGGTGCCCCTGGCCCAAGGTGTCCCCAGCTTTTCGCTCGTGTGGGTGAAATAAATGCGGAGCATGTAGCGTAGCAGCCGGGGAATTCATCACTCCAGCCATCGCTGCCTCGGCCTCCCGCGCCAGCAACAACCATGCACGGCGGCAACGCCTCGGGGGAAAAAGACTACAGAGCACGGCGTACCAATCCAGGAATCCGCCGCACCCCGACTGCCGGGGGTGACAAAGCGTGTGAGACATTTGGCTGCCCCCCTCCCTCTCCCCATCCCAGGGTCAAAAATGCCGCTTACGGGGCGGCTGGGGGGGGCCCACGCGCCTGCAAGACGACCTAAGAGTGTTCCAAGAGGACCGCCGGCCGCAGAGGGCCCCCAAGAGGAAAAAACGGCGCAGGGTCGCCCCAAGACAATCCAACATGGTTTCGAGACGGCCCACGCGCCTCCTGGGCAGCCCAAGAATGCTCCAAGAAGACCGCCGAACGGGCCCTAAGAATACTCTTAGCATGCTCCACGAGGCCTCCACGGCCGCAGGGACCCCCCAAGAGAGCCCCGAAGGGAGATATGAACGTGGAGCCGTTCTCCCCAAGATGGCTCCGAGAGCACCCACGACGCCCTCGAGACGCCCACAGGAGACCGCGAGAGGCTCCGAAGGGGTCCCCAAGAAGCCCCAAGGGGCCCCCCAGGAAGGCGCAACAGGCCCCCCAGATGCCCCCAAGAGCCTCCCACGAGGCCCCTGGGGGGCATTCCACGAGCCCCCCAAAGGGATCCATAAAACTCCTGCCCCACAAGGTAATTTCCAAGATCGTCGCAAGCACTCGTTCTTCCTGGGGGGTCTGCGGAACGGGCGGCCAACTGCGCTACGAGCGGCGCAGGATCCATAACCGACGGTGCGAAAAAGCCGGTCTCGAACGCTGCACCTGGCGCCGGGCCTGCACGGGGTGCCGCCCGAGCGCGGTCTCCCGTGTTTCTGTCATGCGACTCCCTTTGATTTCCCAACTTCGATCGTCGAAACGAACCCATCCAACAAACTTGCGCAGCATCTTTCTCGGAACAGCATATAATGTGTATAGCTGCTTCGAGACCAACGGCGTCCTAGATAAACTTCCGCAGACAACTAGCCAAGACATGCCGTGAAGAAACTGGAAGCACAAATGAATGGGAACTTTCCGCTTCAGCAGCGTCGCTGACAAATGGAACCATTTCACCCATTCGCAAACAAAGCGGCGGTTCAGATTGCATCGCTCCTTCATGCCTATCCCTCCCTGTCGCAAGAAAGGAGTAAGGCAACGGGCGGCCCATGCACCGTGACACGGTTGCGCCCCCTTGAAACCCCAGAGCCGAAACTGTGCACCGTACCCGTGAGCCGACGGCGCCTCGGGAGGCGCCAGCGCGGAACGGTGCACCATAACTCGCCCGCGGGCTGGATGAGATTGAGGAGAACCGATACGGGGTGGGTCAGCTCAAGGGGGAAACATCGAGCGTGTATCTGCGACACTTCGCCGATAGAGCGGCGATAGGCTCCCGATGGCAAATCCGAAGGGTTTCCTGGGCGGACAAGGCTATTCAGGGCCCTGTCGGCGACCAAGTGGCGACCAGCGGCTGGGGGCCGACGAGTTCCCCCTTGAGCCTACCCTCGGCGGCGAGCGAGGGGGGCAAGTGGGAATGAAGGGGCCCCAGGACACACAAATAAATACACACAAATTAAAATGTGCCTCATATTTTCACATATTTTCTGGGTTTTTGTCTTCCAACCCACTTCCCATATTTTCCCATATTTTCCTGGGAATCGACGATTAATTGTGTCTGTGTGTTTCTTTTCCTCCTGAGGGAAGGAGGAGGCATTCTCAGAAGCCCGCCTGCCTTCTCGGAACCCTCCTCTGCGCCTCCCGGGAGGGCGCAGCAGACTTCTCAGAAGGCCGGAGGCCTCCCGAGCCTCCTGAGGAGGCCTGCCCCTTCCTCGCTTCCCCCGTGGGCTCGCCGCCGACGCCCCTCGGGCCGGGCGAACGGGGGGGATAGCAGAACGGGGGATTGAGAATCAGCTCACGTAGCTGATTTTCCCGGCGCCTCCTGGCGCCGGGAGGCGCCCATGTATCGAGGAATGGGCCCAGCGGCGGGGCCGAAACCAGCTGCATGCAGCAGATTTCGTACCCCCCCCTTTCCCACTCCCCCTCTTTCGTCGGGTCCGAACCCCTCCTTCTCGCTGCCCTTCGGGAGGAGGAAGGATGACGACGACGGGGGACGGTGGCGACGACGAAGACGACAGCTCTCTCCGCCCGCGGCCTAACACGAGCGGCGAAAATAGCCGTATCCACGCCCTCGCGGCCTGGGTTTCCGGGGCGCGGGGACGTCCGCAACAAAAAAAACACCCCGCACCCATGAAGCCGCGGCCCACGGGCCTGAACTGGGGTCTGCCACTAGAGGACTCCCAGATGGGGTCCGAGTAGATGGGTCGGAGGATCTCGCCGCATCGGCGATGCATCGGCGATGCACTGGCGACGTCGGCGATGCATCGGCGTCGTCGACATGAAGCACATCGGGCTCCACATCGAGCCGCATCGCCGATGCATCAGCGATGCATCGGCTATGCGGCACGATTCTCCGACTCAATCCAGGAGGCCTGAACGAACCCGCGAGGCAGTGGATATAGAAAGGTTCCCAGGCCCCCGACGTGTCACATTTTTTCACAGCTCCTGGAAACCTGGAGGTCTCAACTCGCTCCTGAGGACCCGGCTTTCGCCCCGAAGTAGATTGCTTCACGGTTCCGCCGGCCCGATGAGGGCAACCCTCGAGGCCGTAAGCACACCAAAAGCGCCCGTTGTGATTTCCCCGCCTCCGAACATGGCTGCTCCCAAGAGCCCTGGGCAGGAATCTCCGGCCTCCGGTGGCCCGTCGCCGGCCCGGCGCAGGGCCACGAGAGACCGAGCACACGCCACGCCGAAAACTCTCCTCGAAGATTCTGATCGTGGCGCACCCCAGGGGAAGGGCAGCGAGGCCCGCCTTCTGTTTGTTCCTCCCTCCGTTGTCCTCTCGTGGCCTCCCTCCCCCCACTGGTGCGCAATTCGCTCGTAGCCCGCCTGCTGCGACCTTTGGACGGCGTCCGGCGTCTCCTGGTGCGCTTGCGATCAAAGAAAAACCCAGGAGAGGTCCTGGGCCAGGACCACCTCTCTGGACAAGCGCGCTCCACGAATCGCAAGGAAAAAACTACTCGAACATGGCCTGAAGCCGCGGCGAAGGATTTACGATCCATTACATGTAGGAAGACACGTTCTCCTGTACTTCTGACGTTTGGGAGTGGGCACTTTGCGAGTAGTGTTAGGTCGGGCATGTCCTTCTACAGGCCGGATGCAGGAGGAAACATGAAAGATAGTCAAACACATATTCAAAAATAGTCAAAACAGTGAAACCAACTCGTCCCCAGACTATGATTAGACTATTTTTGAATCCTCCTCCTGTGGAGCGCTTGCCCAACGTAAGAACGCGACGTAAGAGTAGTGGAACTCGCTCGGGGATGATTCGCCTGGGGGGTGCACTCCGATCAACAGTTTTTCGGGGATGGCCCAGCCGTGGCGAGCGGTGAAGGCGCTCTCCAGGACGAGCGGCGCGGGGCGGGTTCCCCGGGGAGCAGGCACGGCGAAGGAGTGGAACTCCAGCGGAAAATCACAGCGGGAGCCCCAGACTGAAATCGGGCACGTACTCCTACAGGCGGATTTTGGACGAAACATTGAAACTTGCCGAGACACTACCACAAAAAATAGCCAGAACTAGTCGAAGCACCGTCTCCAGACTATTTTGAATATTTTTGAATTTTCCTCCTGTAGAGGGACACGCCCGAGTCAACCCCAGACCCATCTTTCTGCGACATGTTTCGAGCTGGATCGATCTGTGGTGGTCCCAAGGCCTGGACATGGGGGCGATCGCCCAGTTCGGCGAAGGACAAACCTCCCTTCAGTAAACCTCCCCTTAGTGAAAACGGCCTGGAACCGAAACCGACGGACCTGGACCTGCAGAAATGACGGCCGCGAGGCCCTCTCGCGAACCGAAAACGGCCAATTCCTTAATCGACGTGTCAGCGTAGGAGGTCTATCCACCTCCGACCAATTTGGAAACAGATCGCCAAAACGCCTGGATCTCAATGTCTGGGTTTGGACAAAGGCGCGTCTGGCAGCCGGCCGTCGCCTCCCCACGGGCCTCGTCGCCGGGTGAACGGCGGACGAAAACGGTGTCGACTGCGCCGGCATTCCCGCGTAAGCTTCCCGCCCGATGTCGGGGTCGACTGCGCCGACATTCCCGCGTAAGCTTCCCGACCGATGTGGGAAACATGCGGCACAGATCTTACCGTGCGGACGCGGTCGCAGGAAACTCTTGAAAGAAGCATAGTGAGGTCGGGCGTGTCCTCCTACAGGCGGATGTGGGAACGAACAAAAAGAATCGTCCCCAGAATACGTTTTGACTATTTTTGGAGATTCCTCGTGTAGAGGGACATGCCCGACATACAAGCACAGCCATGAAGACCCGAGCGCGAGAGGAACCCGAGGGGAAACCTGGAGCACTCTGAACGCAGCCCAGTGAGTCACCGCGCTGCGCGCGAAGCGAAGACACCCAGGGCACCCTGACGAAAAGCAGATGTTTCTTTTTTATGTGCGTCCCCATCAGGGCTGGGCCTAAAACGTTGTTTTCGTTTTGCGTTCGTTTTGTATTCGTTTTGCTCTACCTGTTCTCCTGTACCTCCCTCCCAAAACGAAAAAGATGAAACGCAGCCGAAGTCCAGCAAAACAGCGTTTAGGTCCAGCCCTGTGCGCGCCCCCATTGCCCAAGCATCCAGAAAAAAAATGACGGGAAGACCCAGTACTGCCCACCCATCCCCCAACCGCCCAACCAAAGTTGGCCCGCCGCGGACATCGGAAGGGCGGCAGGGGGGCCACGGACCACATGGCCACCATGCGACCTCGCAGCGACCCGAAAAATATCACATGGCCCCATCAAGCAAGCAGCTCTAGCAGACGCCTACTCCCATCAAGCAGACGCCCTTCTTCGATGATGCCAGATGCCTACGGTAGGTTCGCGCGGCGTCGGCGCGCGCAAAAGTGTTTGACACCACGTCGATCGTTCAAACTTGAATCGATCGCGGCCCCGATCGTTCAATATTGAATTCTGTCGGCCCCAATGGCGTCACCGTGTCCCTCCGTGCTTCCTCGTTGCAGAAGATTCAACCTCGAACGCCTTCGCCGGCGTCGCCAGCGCGCGCCATCGCCGCATGAACCTAGTCGGACCTAGGCCAGAATAATATCCTTCAAGAACACGAGACCCTACGCGGCCAAAACAGACAGAACATCCAAGGGTTTACGTACCCTCCCCAGGATGCACACAAACATCCAACAAACACGAAGAAGCTTAGGGTACCCTCCCCGAACCGACCTTGACCTTACGGTAGGAGCTCGACCACAAGAAACCTTCCACAAGAAACCCAACCCTGAGACCCCAGGGCGTCCATCGATTTGTGGTGTGGGAACGTGACGCTCTCCCTGGCAAGGCCATCGAAACCCAAGAAGCCCAGGGCACCCTGGAGGCAAGCAAGGTGTCTCGTGGCATGGGTCTCCACTGTTTACCTCGGTCCGACTGCAGCGTACTTCCATCAAGCAGCTCTAGCTAGAAGAAGAAAAACACCATAAACATAAACTTTTGCCGCTCTGCGCCTTGGATCTGCTCTGGGCCCCCTCCCTGGCGCGAGGGGCGAGCCAGGGGCGGGCGCAGGTGGCGCCGCCGGGGGGGCCAGCGCGGATCAGAGGAATCCGCGCGGAGCGCAACAAGTTTATGTTTTGTGGCGTTTTTTCTCGCTTTCGACTGCCAGGCGGCGGCCCTTCCCTGATGAACCGAGCAAGGACCCCTAACCCTTTGGAAGGAGACTGAAGTTAGGAGGGCCAAGAAAATTAGGGATAGGGGATATTTTCTGCAGCTGTATCGAACCAAATCGCCCATATGTGTGATCACTAGTGCAACAAGACGGGGACCTCAGCGAGGCCACGTCTTCACTGCGTGAGTTATCAGGGTTAGGGGTTCCCTCACTCTCGATGATCCCCGCCCGCGGCCTCGCTGTCGCTGCGCCTCCTCGGCCGCGCCAACGCCAGGCTCGGCTCCGACCGCGCCGGGCTCAGCGCGGCCCCGCCGGCGCGCGCGAGCTCCGCGCGGCCGCGCGCCTCGGGGGCGGGCGCGCGGGTCCGCGGCCGACGGTGCCGCCGAGCCACCGCCCCGCGCTGCCGGCGGCGCGGTCCGTCGGCGAAGCTGCCGCCAGCGTTGGGTCGGGCATGTCCTCCTTCATGCGGAGTTGGGAAAGATTTCTTATGAACAATTCCAAAATAATAGAAACAACAAAAAAAAACGTCCCAGCCTCCTCCTCCTCCTCCTCCTCCTCCTCCTCCCGCAGAGGCGTCCCGGGAGCGGGCCCCGAGTCAAAATACCCCCCCCCTAGGGCGCATTTTCCTCGAGCGGGCACGCCCGAGATGCACTTCTTCCTCTTCCGGGAGCACGTCCCAAGTCAGAATATCACACTCCCGGGGCGCACTTTCTTCGAGCGGGCACACAAAGGATGCACTTCCTCCTCCTCCTCCTCCTCCTCCTCCTCCTGCTGCTCCTCCTTCTCCTCCTCCTCCTCTTCCGCTTCCTCCCCCCACTCCTAGCCCTTTCGATCAGGGTCGGCGGCACCGGCCGTCAGGCCTCTCCAATAATAAAAAAATCGTCCCAGACTATTTTAACAACTATTTTAGAATATGCCTCCTGTAGAGGGACGTGCCCGACGTAAGGCCAGCGTCGGCCGGCGTCGGCAGCGGCGTCGGCGTCGTCGGCCTGACGCTGGCGCTGGCGGCCTGCGTCCCCCGGAGCGACTACCTACCAGATCACCCCAACCCTACCCAGAGACCCGAATTTCGGATTGGGGGGGTTACGGGCTCCATCTGTGTTTCTTCACTGATCCCCGCCCCACCCCCCGCACTAGGAATGGAGGGCAAATTGAGGCTTTCGGGTTGGGTTGGGGTGGTTTGGTGAGTGGTGGAAAATGCTACCGCAACCGCCACCCCCCGCACACACCGTCGTCGCCGTCGTCGTCCTCCTCTCCGTGGAGTCGGGACTTGCAAAATACTGCAAGGTCCTGCAGGCTCCTGCGCCCTCACCCGGGCCGGTGCACCCCTAGCCCTGCAAGATCCTGCAAGATCCGGCGGCCTGGCTGATCCGACGAAGCCGCCGCCAGCGTCGGCTGGCGTCGGCGGCGGTGTCGTCCGCCTAACGCTGACGCTGGAGGCCTCTGTCCCGCGAAAAATGCAACCGCCCGCCCCCCCCCGCGCACACACCATCGTGGTCACCGTCATCGTCGTCCTCTTCTTGGACTGCCCTGCACTGCCGCATGGGGGGCCTTCCGCGAGGCACGCCGCAAAAAACTTGCCAGGAGGGGGGATGAAGCCAAATCCGCTCAAAATAACCCCCCGGACCCCCCAGGATCCGTTTCTGACCGTCCTGGGGCACGAGAGCGGCCCCCCAAAAGAATAAAAATGTAAAAACAACAAGAAACATCCTCGAACCCAGGACCTCGAACATGCCCCCCCCTTCCAGCTGCTGGCAGAAACCAGTGCTGCCTGAGAACCCCCAGCTCCAGCTGGCTGCAACTCCTGCTCAGCCTCCGAACGGCCCCGGAAGGGGCCTGCAAAAGAGAGGCTCCGCAACTGTATACGAGACAGACGCCCTCAACGCCTCTCTGGCGAAGCTGGCCGGCGGGCACACCGCTGCCCGGCGGGCGGGGACGCAGTTTGTCATCATTGCTGCTCCTGCGGCCCTGGCGACTTCCTCGGCAGTCCTGAAGAAGTCATGGCGATTCCCTCTTCAAACCTCCACATGCAAGGAACACCATAAGGATGCCATCAAACATCAAGAACCTGCCTGACGATGTCACACGGAATCCTGAAGGCTTCCTGAGGGTCCCTGCGGATCCCTAGAAACATCCTAACAAAAAGGCCTCCGAACTCATAAAGCCTCAAAACTCTCAAAAAGAATCCGAACGATCCCATCGGAACCCGAATGATCCCTCGAGATAAAATCCGACGACCTCACTGCAATCGCCTCGTCCTCCTGCTACTCCCCCTTCTTCTCCGCGTCCCTCTCCCTCCTCCCACCTGTCCTCCCACCTGTCCTCGGGTTTCTTTTTGCTTCCCAAACGTCTAAGGTGACATTCAGTCGCCACGAGAGGACTTCTTCTCTAAGGCAACCATACGAGCAATATTAGTGTAACGTCGCGATGAAAAGAATTCTTCTGCAAGGCTGTCGCAAAGGACTTCTTCTGTAATGCCACTACACAACAAATCCTTTTGCACATCCGACACCAAGGAAATGTTCAGGTACGGCCGCCACATCAAGGGATCCCTGTGCAGGGCAGCCCAGCAATGTTCGGCAGTCAGCTGCAGAATCCAATGGAAAACAATGAACATACGAATATGGCGGTCGGTGTATATGTTGTGTGTGTTCACGTGCTGTTGTTGTATGAGCGGTTGCTGTATTATTGTGTTGTCTTTCTTGTTTTGATTCCCATGTGAGCTCCATTGGGTATAATCGCTGTTCTCTGTGGTTTACATTGTTGTCCTACCTTTTCTGTGGTTCCGAATGGTTTTTCAACATTGTATCTTCGTGATGTGATTATGTGTGTCATTGTTTACCAGCCTCGAACTTATCCCTGCCCATTAGATTGACACGCCAAAAGGCGATGACAATCTTAGGGATGCGCCCTCAAAAAATAAGGGAATCCCGAAGATTGGCATCGTGATGAGGAGATGCCCAGCATAGGGATAGGGATATGTTCCAGGCTGATAAATTGTTTCCCGCTGTGTTTTACATGCTCTCCAATGTTTGTCTTGTTTTTTTTTTTTTGCAAGGGACCACACATGGATTCCAACCGCCACAAACAAACGTTTGCAAGACTTCCTTTGAACAGAACCAACTTGTACGGCTGTAGCAAAACAAACCTGTTTGTATGGTCGCTGCATAAAAAACTGTTTCTGAGGCCGACACACAAACACAACTCTGGTATAAACCCGCCACGCTAAGAATCCGGTCGTAGGGCCGCCGGAAAAAAGATCTGTATGCACGGGAGCCCAGCTATGTTTTGCAGCCAGCCGCGGGCAACAAGACATACCATGGAAAGCAAAGAAAGCAAGGAAGACACACCGAACAATGAAAAACAATGTAAAGGTATAGTCCGGTGTCATCGGTTTCCTTTGGTGTTCACTGTTGTCTGAAGTGTCTTCATACGTTTGCATTGTGTTACGATGTTGCTGGTAAGGCTTTCGTATGTTTCAAATGGTCACTGTTGTTTATTGTGTTGTCGCAGATAATGTATGGTTCGGATTGCTGTCCACTGTGATTCCGCAATCCGTTAATGCTTTTCATTGGTTCGCTGTGTGCTTCATGATTTTCATTGTGTTCCTTGTTTTTTTTCTGGATGGGGCATCCGAAATTTGCCACCACGAATGGATTCTGGCCGCCACACAAGAAATCCTTCTGTAAGGCCTCCACGAAAAAAGAACCATTATGTAAGGGCAACGGAAGAAATCCTGTTCTAGATCTGCTGTAAAAAATTGTCATGTGGCCGTCAGACAAAACATCCTTGTCTAAGGCCGCCGCAGAAGGAATCCCTTTGCAAGGAAACCAAACAATGCAACCATGAAACCACATTGAACATCAAGGAAGCACATGAACAAATATTGTGTTGTCACACATTCCCTTTGGTGTTCAATGTTTGCCGCCGTGTCTGCATACGTTCTCATGGTTTTAGTGCGCGTTTGTCTCATGTGTGTTTCATATGTTTTCTTAAGTGTTCACTGTGGACTACTGTGTGTTCATAAACTTTCTCTGTGGTTCTTCATAGTTTGTTCACGGCCTGTTCTGAATCGTGTTACGTTTGCCGATGTCTGGTGCTTTCAAAACCTTAGCTGTGTTCATTCTCAGTCAAGAAGTGCACCCGAAATGTGCCAGGGCACCACAAAACATTCTGGTCGCCACAAACGAAATCCCGTGTGTAAACCATCCACAAAAATAGTCATCCTGTAACGCCGTAGCACAACTAATTCTTTTGTAAGGGCCGCTGCAAAATGAATCATGTTTTGGAACGGCCACCACAGAACACATCCTTGCGTACGACCGCCATCAACCATCCTTGTGTAAGGCCGCCGCCAAAAAAACGTGACAGGGCAGCCACATTATCTTCGGCAGCCAGCACCGACAAACAAGAAAGCAATGAAAACGCAGAGGGAAGCATTACACCGCATCTGACAGGTTGTGGTTCCTAAGTTTCTTGTGGTTGGCATTGTGTGTGTGTGTGTTCTGCGGCGCTTGCGTGTAATTTTCGTGGTATCAATGTGTTGGCTGCAATACTCTCATATGTTTCCTCAAGCGTTCACCGTGGTTCATTGTGCTGTCATAGGCCTTCAATGGTTCCGTTTCTTACTGTTGTTATTTTCTCTGTTTTGAAAAATGTGACTGTTCAGTCGTTTTGGGTTTGTCATTGGTTCGCTGAGTTTTCATTGGTTTCCCTGCTTTCCTCGCTGTTTCCCTGAAAGGCGCCCGAAGTGTCAGGGCACCACGTACGGATTTCGGCCGCCACATCAGGACTCTTTTTTTTTGCACGGCGCCCAGCAATTTAATCATTGTGTAAGGCCGTAACAAAGCAGTGCGTCTGTCGGGCTGCTGCAAACATAGCCCTTTCTTGAAACGGCCACTACATAAGAATCTTTGTGTCAGGCCCCCACAAGAAAGAATCCTTGGAAGGCCGCAACGACATGAATTTCCTTGCAAAACAACCCCACCAATTTCAACTGCCTGACGCGGACAGCCACGGAAAAACAATGAAACACTGAAATCAGAAACGGCGCAACGAAACACAACGAAACACACAAGACGTACAGTGCTGTGACCCCTTGTTGCACATGGGTTGGGTGCACCCCAGGTAACGTGCTGACGCGCTGTACTTGTTTTCCCTTGCCCTGGAGGGACTTGGGGGGGGGCGTGTTATTCCTGGGCGCTCTCCGCAGGGCCACGGGACGGCGCAGTGCTTGTATACACCACAGTGTGTGTGCGTGCGTGTACCCACCTCGGTGCATGTGTGCGCGTCGGAGCATGTGCGCAACACAGTGTCACATGTGCGCGTGTGAACCACACTTATTGCACGCGACACAATGCGCGTGTGCCTCGCAATCCACGTGCGAATCAGAATTGATTGGTTACGCACGGCGCAGTGCCATGCCGGATTATCGCACTGCGCTGTGACACTCGCCCTGCGATGTTGGTGTGTGTTCGCGCCGTATCGGTGACTACTCATTTTACGACCGCGGGTGATATTGACAGCCAGGCTGG
The DNA here is from genome assembly GCA_963575745.1 of Prorocentrum cordatum. Classification (NCBI taxonomy): domain Eukaryota; class Dinophyceae; order Prorocentrales; family Prorocentraceae; genus Prorocentrum; species Prorocentrum cordatum. Next base: position 47,888 of record CAUYUJ010000359.1, on the reverse strand, counting down.
GTACCGCGCGTTGTGCCCCTGAGGCCGATGTGCATTGAGCGACGTGTTACCGTACTACTTACCGATTGCACTGCGCGGTGTTCGATGTAAGGCAGGCGAGCATGATGCGAATGAGGGCGCAGACGGGCAGATGATGTGATGATATGGACGATGAGGGGGACAGAGCAAGACAAGAAATGACAAATGGCCAAGATGAAAGTGAGAAATGAACATGGTTCCCTTGTGGCAACATGGTCAAGAAAAGGCAGATGAGGCATATCATCAGTTCCGTGTCCTATTCCCTCTTTGCAAGGGGACGGAGAGGGGCTCGTTAACTCCTGTGCGGTGCTGCAGGTTCCGATGGTGCAACCAAGTACTGCGGCGCACGATACTTGAATACACCACAATGCTTGTGCGCGCCGCAATGCCTGTGCTCACTCCTATGCCTGTGGGCACCCGAGCGCCTACTTGCACCAAAATGCCCGCGCGCACGCGTTCGCAATTTCCCGCGTGCTGCGCATTGCCTGTGTGCACCACAAAATTCCAGAACGTAATGCTCACCCCAATGCTTCCGTTCTTGCAACCATGATTGGGCATTCCACGATGAACCTGACGGCTGCCCGTGCGACGGAATGATTGTGTGCACCACCAGAGTTTTGAGTGGCACAATGCACGCGCGCGCACCACGGTGCACTTGTGCAGCGCAATGCTTGTGTGCACAAGAATGCCAAGAACGCGCGTGTGCGCCGCAATGGTTGCGTGCGCCGTAATGCCTGTGTGCGCAACTATGGGTGCGTGCACAATGTACTGAACCACGTGTACGTTGCATCGAACACCACTGCCCTTTCGTCAGAAAGGTCATTATACCCTGCATTCACAAATACACCTTTCCCAACACCAGGCAGTTTTGCAAACCTTCAGGCTCTCGCAAACATTTCTTGTGCACATGCGCACTGTCGGCATTGTAGTGCATACACGCATTGCGGTGCACACAGGCGCGATGGTGCACATGCGGGCTGCGCGGTGCCGATAAGCGATGTGGTGCTCGCAAGCATTGTGTTGCTCTTGCAAGCGTTGCGGGACTCTAGGGGTGGCGGTCGTGGGGGGTATCCCAGACGGCCAAGCTGGCCCCAAGAGAGCCCAAGATGGCACGAGGATGGCTTCACAACGGCCCAAGATGCAGTCACGACGGCCTAAGATAGCCTCAATCTGGCCCAATATGCCCCAAATTCGGACTAAGATGCCTCTAAGAGGTCCCCCAGGAAGGCCCGAAGAGACCCAAATCATCGATATTCCATCGGTGGTTGATGGATCTTGGCAATTGCTTCAAAACGACCTTCCGACGAGCTTTCGACGCCCAAGAGGCCCCCAAGATTATGCCCCAAGATCGACCCAGAGGCCTCCAAGATGGCCCAAGAGGCTCCCAAGACGGCCCCCACAGGGCCCCAAATCGGCCCAAGAGGCCTCCCAGACGCCCAGGATAGCCCTCAAGACGATCCTGAAACGCCCCAAGAGCGCTGAACATGCCCCAAAGAGGCTCCCAAGACGGACCTGGAACGCCGGAAGATGACCAAAGAGACCCGCAAGTAGCCCCCAAAGGCCCCCAGGAGGGCCCCAAGAGGTCTCCAAGAGGCCCCCAGGAAGCTTCCCGGAGGCCCCACCAAGAATGACACAAGAAGCTCTCAAGAGGTCCTCTCATCCTTCTCCTCGTCCTCCCTTTTCCTCTCATTTTCTCTCTTTCTCTTTCTCTTTCTTCCTTTCTTTCTCTCTCTCTCTCTCATTCTCTCCTCATCCTCCTCTTCCTCCCACACGTGTTCCTTCGAGGGCTTCCACAACGGTTGGGGGAACGCATGGTCCAATAGCGGGGACAAACCTTGCCCGAGCGTTTGGCCACATAGGTGTATCTTAGAAGGCGGGGGGCGGCGGTGATTCGATGTAGGCGTCTTCGGCAAACAAACAAAGTGCGACATAGGCGAAGAAACAAACACACGGACCTAAGCACGCAACGGCGAGAAGATAGATATCAAGACTTTTCAGTAGCCCGCCGAGGTCCGCGAAGAGGGTGATAGAGGTGACTACCATGCGCATGACATGATAGATCACATCACAGCTACTCATAATAGAGGAGAGCCCAGGAGAGCCCAGGCTAGAATCGATAAGTCGGACCGGCGATCGACATTAATCGGATCAGCGGAAGTCGGCAGCCGAATCGGGAACAGTAGAATCGGCGAAAGTCGGCAAGCTGGTAAGGCCTCCATTGGGAAACCGAGCTCCAAATCGGAATCCGAGGTCGAATCGAGTCGAAATCGGAATCGATCGAAATCGAAGTCCAATCGAGCCAGAAGAGTCGAAAAGGGCCCTGCTGGAGGCCCCTCCCGAACGGGGGGGGTGGGAGGCGGGCGCGGCCCGGGGCGCGCCTCGAAGCGCGCCTCCCGCAGGCGGTTGTCGCGCGCCACGTCCTCCAGCTTCCGGGCCTGGCTGCGCGTGATGCCTGGCTGGGGTCGGCAAGGGCTTCACGACTGCTGCTGTCCTCTTCCCCCTTCTCCTCCATCTCCCACTCCTCCTCCTCCTCCTCCTCCTCCTCCTCTGCCCTCCACGTATGCCGTCCCCTCCTCTGCCTCCTCCGCACCCGCTCCCCTCTACGACTGGGAAGGGGTCGCGCTGGAGCGGCCACCAGTTGCTCCAAACTTCCCTGGAGATCTGTTGAGTTACTTGGGTTTACTAGGCGTTACCTCGGCATCCACACTTACCTTATCTATCAATCTTGACTCCCTCACGTCAATAGGCGAAGAGTCGTCAAGCCCTTGAAGGACTAGGAGGGGAGAAATCACGATGGCAAACCTTCGGGTTGCGCACAAATGACCCCCGCCCAGATAGTCCGGGCTGGCCTCAGCTGGACCCCCGAGTAGCCCCAGCTGGCCTCAAGAAGCCCCCAGAGTAGCAATTCACGGAAGCTCTTGGTCGTCCCAACGTCGCCCAATAGCGCGCCCGATCGTGCGCAGAGCGGATATAATGCGTCTCCCTCACGTACAAGAGAAATCGATGGTAAGGGCGCAAGGGCCTTGGACGTCGAAGTTGGCACTTTTTGGGCGGCGGCCTGCCAACACCCTGAATGGCCGGCCAGTGAAGACCGCGAAGGACTGGCCGCAGAAACAAGGACGCAAAGGTACCCTAAGGACAACCGTGCGTCCTGACTATGAGTTTTCACTGTAGCGCCATTGGGCGCTTTTGGGCGCCATTCGGCGCTATTGGGCGCCATCTGCCAATGTGCATTCAATCAGGCGCCATTCAACGCTGTTGGGCGCTATCGGCGCTATTGGCAGTGGAGGTCATCGTCGTAGGACTGGCCCTGCTTGGACCTGGACGCGGGTAAAGATCGCGTCCCTACTCCGATCGGTGGATGGTCCTGGAGAACGCTGAGGGAGAAAACGCGCTGCTACTTGAGCAGGGACCGGCCGTCCCGGCACTTCTTCTATAGGCCCACCACGATCTGTTCTTAGACCCCCCCAAGTACTCTGAGAAAGAAACCATGTTCTTAGAACAGAACCCCGACGTGTTACAACAAGACAAGCTCAGCCAGACATGTTATAAGAACATTTCGTAAAGACCAGAAAAAACTCTTAGAACATTCTTTGGTGGGCCTATTAGCGAGCCATGACGCTCCGCCACTGCTTGAGCTACGCGCCTCGCGTGCCGCGGCGGTTGCGCACTAGCAGCACGCGCGAGGATCCGCCGAAGCGGCGGCGGACCCTCGCGCGAGCGAGGCACGCCTGGCGTCGTATACGTAGAACTGGCAGCTGACCGAGGAAGGAGGGTGAGGACGATGACGGGGGGGGGGGGGGGGAAACTGAAGAGGGGAAGAGACCCAGACATGATCGCGTCGGAACAAAAAATCAGGGCGGCAAACGTTCCCCTATTTTCGGCCCCTGGGGGCCCTCGCCGGAACCCCGGAACCGTAAGAAAAACTCAGGATGAAAAACCGGCCCTGGGGAAAAGGTCAGGACGTTTCCTCCCCAGACATGCGACGTCCTGATTTTTTTTTTTTCTTTTTTCCTTATTTTTTAATACTAGTTCTGAAGCTTCCTCCTGCAGAAGGACAGGCCCGACGTGACAATACTGATTTGAAGCTTCCTCCTGTGGAAGGACAGGCCCGACGCAACCAAACTGTTGCTCCAAGGGCGGGGGCGCCGTTTTGAAAAAATCAGGACGTCGCATGTCTGGGGAGGAAACTCCGAAGGACGAGGGAGAGGAAAAGAGAAGGGATTCCCCCCCCTTCCTGCGAGGAGCTGGGCGCGGGTCTATGCAGAGATAGGCATCGTGGTGTTGAGCGCTGTACGGGACAAGGGCCAACTCGCGATTGTCGTCGCACTCTCGCCGCACTGCGGAGAGGCGGAAGACGATGTGGAAGCTGTCGCAGGGTTGCTCATGTCCAGCAGGAGGGTGAGGACGACGACGAGGGGGAAGGAGCCGAAGAGGGAAGCGAGGGAGCCAGAAGGCCCGCGGAGCGCGAGGAAGGGAAAAGGAGGGAGGACAGGAGGGGCAGGAGAGATACGGAAGAAGGACGGTGGGGGCAGCGCCAACATTAAGTCGGGCATGTCCTCCTACAGGCGGATCTGTCTTGGGGGAAAAAGGCACGACATATTCAAGAATATTCAGAAATTCGCTGGCCCAACGGGCCAGAGGCGTGCTAAGATCTCTGGTAACTGGTTAACAATATTTCTAGTTCGCGCGCGCGCGCGGGGCGGCCCCTGGGGGTCCCCGGGCGAAAAGTTCCCCGGGAGAAGCCCGGGAGGAGACCCCGGACCGGGCAATTTTTCGACACCCCTCACGAGGATCGTGGCCTCCGAGGGGGGAGCCGCAATCGACTACCCCCTCTCCTGCCCCAAGAGGCCCACAAGAGCCCCCCAAGAGGCCCTGGGGGCCCCAAAGACGCCGCCAAGGAGCCCTAAGAGACTCCCAAGAGTTCCCCACGAGGCCCCCAAGAGGCCTTAAAGAAGGCTCCAGGGCTGGCGGAATGAGCGAAGCGATTAATAATCAAAAATCATCCCCAGACTATGTTTTTCTTGACTGCTTAAATTGAATATTCCTCCTGTGGAGGGAATTCCCGACTTACGGTTCGGGAGAAGGATGGTGGGGGCAGCGCCAACGACAAATCAAAATCGGCATCCGCGGACACCTCCCAGGAGCCGCCCCCTGCCAGTTTCCACGAGCGGCGCTAGAGACGCCCCACAGAGACCTCCGAGCCAACGATGGGCGCCCTCCTCCTCCTCCTCCCCCTCCTGCTCCTCCTCCTCCACCTCCACCTCCACCTGCTCCTCCTCCTCCACCTCCTCTTCCTCCATTCCGTTTCCTTCTGATTAACTTCTCTATGTCGCAGGCCGCGGCAATTCTTAGCGCGGGCCGGGCGTTTCGCCTCAGACATCCTCGCCACTCATGACTCGGAAGCTAAAAAACTTGGCACCAATTTCACAGATAGAGGGCGGGTCGTTTTCAAAATGTGGCTCGCGCCCTAGCGTGGCGCACATTCGTTTGAAACGTTTACAAGAGTCTCACGGATTGAAGGCGGGTGGTTTTCAAAATGTGGCTCTCGCCTTAGCGCGGCGCACATTCGTTTTGAACATTTGCAAAAGTTTCACTGATTGAGGGCGACCCGTTTTCAAAATGTAGCTCTCGCCTTAGCGCGGCGCGCATTCGTTTAAACAATGCAAGGACTTCGCGGATTGAGGGCGGCTCCTGTTCAAAATGTTGCTCTCGCTTTATCGCCACGCACATTCGCTTACAACATTTGTAAGGGCTTCACGAATTCCCATCATCAACGTACCAGGCACTGTGCTTTGAAAGGGTCACAGATTATGCGGGCGCAACACTTACGTTGATTCGCTGTGCCGAAATCCACGAATGGCGTTCTGGCAGGATTCAGGGCCGTCAAGACGCAACAGTCAGGTTGGTCCGTGGCGTTGGAATCCCGAGAACAATGTTTTGGCATGCTTCAGGGTCTTCAAACGGTTGTCTTCCAACGAGGCAGTTCCCTCAATGGAAATGAACCATTGTAGGGGTCTATGAAGAGGGAGCTTGAAGGGAGGGTTTATTCCAACATCGTTGATGACTCTTGAGTTTACACTGGTCCTCCTCCTCCTCCTCGCGCCTGCTGCGTGCGGTCCGTGCCTCTTATAGCCCACACTCATTCATGGGGAGGGCAGGCGATCCGATGCAACCGCAGCCCGTTGCGTCGCTCCGCGGCTTGGACTCAGCCGCGCGCTGGAGGAAGAAGTGTGTGTGTGTGTGTGTGTGTGTGTGTGTGTGCGTGTGCGTGTGCGTGTGTGTGTGTGTGTGTGTGCGTGCGTGTGTGTGGCGTGTGTGTGTGTGTGCGTGTGCGTGTGCGTGTGTGTGTGTGTGTGTGTGTGTGTGTGTGTGTGTGTGTGTGTGTGTGTGTGTGTGTGTGTGTGTGTGTGTGTGTGTGTGTGTGTGTGTGTGTGTGTGTGTGTGTGTGTGTGTGTGGGGGGGCCGCATCGCTGCGCGCGCGGCCGCGACGCCAAACAAGAAATGCTGGGGCGTGCGCCGCGCTGGCGCCCACGGGGGGCCGGTGCGCGGCCTTTGTAGGCGCCCGACACGACCACGTCGCCCCCGTGGCACTCCCTCTCTGGCCGCTCGGGCACCTCGCGCGCACGGCCGCCGACTCGCCGCCTCCTCGCCGCCCCTCTCGCTCAATGACGCGCCTCCTGCTGCAACTCCTGGTCCTGCGTGCTGTGCTTCTCGTCCTGGCCCTCCTGCTCAGCTGCTCCTCCTTCCCCGCTTCTCCTCCTGGCCCCTGGGCTACTGACGGGGCCCAGGGACACACAAACAGACACAAATCCCAGGATTCCCCCAACTCCTATATTTTCTGGGTTATCGTCTTCCCCCCGCTTCCCATGTCCTGGGGGTCGACGATTAATTTTGTCTGTGTGTTGTTTCTCCTCCTGGGCTGCATCGCCTTGCCTGTCGTGCTGGTCCTCCTGCTCCTCAGGCTGGCCTTGGTCCTCCTGCTGCTGCTCCTCCTCGTGCTTCTGCTCCAGGTCCTCCAGCTCCTTCTCCTGGCCATTGCTGTTCACGTTCGTGCGCTCTTTGTTCTCCGTCGAGTAGAGGATCGACTACATAATTGATTTACTCCACGCTGGGCTTCCCCGCGAAGAATGCATGACACGCGAATCATGTTCGTAGATTTACGGGGCTATGTACGTTTGTTTTCCGTAGGTTCGGCGAACAATGAATTTTGGGGTAGATCAATTCTGCCCTCGTTCCTCTACTCGACTCCTGCTCCTTCTCGTCGTCCTCCCCCATCTGCTGCTCTCCTCCTCGCTATCCTGCGTCTTGCCCTACTGATGGCAGGAGGCGGGAAGAGGGGAATGGCTGGGAGACGGGGATAAAGAGGAACCGGAGGAGAAAGGAGGGAGGATCCCGAGCGGCGAACACATCCGCATCCGCGGCCTCGCGGTCTGGGCTCCGTGGCGCGATCCCGCGGATACGCGGTGGCACAGAGGCGTTCTGCGCGGGGCATCCGCGAAAAAACGCCCCGTATCCGCGGGGCCGCGGCCCAGGGGCCCGGCCCCGCGAGTCCGCGGGTACGGATATGGTTTGCGCCCACGGGAGGAGGAAGTGGAGGCGGGAGGAATATCAGGGACAACTGCTTCTTTGTGTCTCCATGGCGGCCCCCGCTCTGCTCGAAATTCTCAAGTTGCCAACGATGGATTTGCAATCGCATCGCTGGTAAACCGTAGTGCTCAGAACCCACTGTGTTTTTGGACGGATAAGCCCGAACCAGCGTAAAACCGCTGAGCATATCTACCTCGCAACACGGGCAGACGAGACCAGAACTACCCTGTCTGCTGCAAAATTGTACTGGCCTGCGCACCTCCCGTGCCAGCCCCTTCTACCAGCAAAGCCAGTCGTGTAAGGATGGAGCGGAAAGGTGCAGGCCCAAACTCACTTTGACGCAGGAGGGTGGGTCGCGGTCTCCTACCACGTTCTTGCGCCATGCCGCGCGAAAATGCGCCCGCCCTCTTGCAGCCTTCCTGCGCGCTGCTGAAGGGCAATGCACCCGGTCCTGAGTCGGCGACTCCGAAGGGTGTGGTTTGCAAAGTGTGCGGTTTGCAACCGACACCCACCCTGGGGGGAGCGGGCGGGGACCCCGACAGAGCTCTCCGCCGAGCCCCGAGGAGGCCCGGAGAGGAGACTGTCGTGCGCCCCAGGCACCAACGACCCAGATCGCAAACCACACCCTGGCGTAACCGTACCCTTTGCAATCGCCGAACGACGATCCAGACACGGCGCCAAGACGCACAAATTTCGAGAACTCTCCAGCCCGACTCTCCCGATTGGGGAGGACAACCCAGCACACACACACACACACACGCACACGCTCTCTCGGTCGTGGCGGGCGGGCGCAGCGCCTCGCTGTCGAGCCCGTGCGCGGAGAACCGCGCGCGCGCACCCAGTCGTCAGACACGTTCGGGGGCCACGCGGACTTGTGTTCGCCATCGCTCAAACGTCCATTCCCCATGCATATGTCGGTTTCGTGTGCTTGTTTTCTGCGAGGTGATCCAAGATGCTCCTTGATGGCCCTCGCCGAAAACCCAAACACACGTCCGAACGATGCCATACTGCTGGGAATAATACAAACACACAAGCACAAACACACACACTCACACACTCACACACTCACACACACACACACTAAAACACACACACACTAACACACACACACACACTAACACACACACCTACACAACAACACACACAACAACACACACAACAACACACACACACAAACACACAGACAAACACGCACACACAACACACACACACACTCACACACACACACACACACACACAACAACACCACACACAACACCACACACAAACACACACAAACACACAGACACACACGCACACACACAAACACACACAAACACATATCCACAAACACGCATCCACACATAACCACACACACACGAACACACACAAACACACACAACACACACAACACATAAACACGCACAAACAACACACAAACACGCACAAACGCAAACAAACATGCACAAACACACCGCCACACACACGCACACACACACACACTCACTAATCCAAACACGCGCACACACAAACACACACACACACGCACACATAAGCACACACAGAAACACACATACACACACAACTATAAAACCACCCACATACGAACAAGCACGCACGCAGACACACACACAAACATACACACGCGCATACACATACAAACACACACAAACACACACAAACACAAACACACACAAGCACACAAACACACACACACACATACAAACGCACACACGCACACACACGCACGCACACACACAGACACACACAGAGACACACACGCACAGACACACACGCACACTCACACGCCCACACACACCTCCTCTTCCACCTCCTCCTCCTCCTCCTCTTTCTCTTCCTCCGCCTCTTGCTCCCCCTGTTCCTCCTCCTCCTCCCTCCTGCTCTTGTCCTCCTCCTCCTCTCCTCCTTTTCCTCCTCTTGCTCCTCCTGCTCAATCACGCAGGGAGCAGCGCAACCACACACAAACACACTAACACACACACACACACGCACACACTCACACACACACGCACACGCACAGACACATGCACACGCACACGCACACGCACACACACACACACACGCGCGCACGCAAACGCACACGCACACGCACACACACACACACACACGCACGGGCACCCAGACACGCACAAACACAGGCATACGCGCACGCACAAGCACGCGCACACGAACACGCACACGCACCCGCACCCGAACACGCACACGAACACACACACGCACACGCAGGCGCAGGCGCAGGCGCAGGCGCACGCACACGCGCACGCGCACGCGCACACGCGCAGGCACACGCTTGAGCACAGGCACAAGCACACACACGCGCGCACATGCACGCGCACGCGCACGCGCACGCGCACGTGCAGGCGCACGCGCACGCGAACGTGCACACGCACACGCATGCGTACGCGCACGCGCACGCGCATACGCATATGCACGCGCACACCTACACGCACACGCACACGCAAGCGCACACGCACACGCACACACACGCACACACGCACACGCACGCGAACCTGCACACGCCCACGCACACACAAGCACCCACACACACGCACAATACAGGCACAGGCAAAATCACACACACACACAACCACAAACGCAACCAAACACAGCCACGACTACACACAACACACAACACACGCACATACACCTCACGCGCACTGACACACACACACACACACACCGACACACACACGCACGCACACACAACCATACACACACACATCTCTTCGTCCTCCTCCGCGTCCTCCTCCTCCTCCTTTTCCTCCTCAGCCTCCTCCTCCCCCACCTCCCCTTCCTCCTCCTCATCCCCCTGCACAAAGAGCAATGCACGCGCACACACGCTCACACGCGCACACGTACAGACACACGTACAAACAAACACAAACACAACCACACACACACAACCAGAGGCACACACACACACGCACAAACACAAACACAACCACACCAACAAGAACACGCACAAGCGCATACACAACCACAATCACACACAAACACACAATGGCACAAACACGCAAACACAATCACACGCACACGCACAACCACACACAAACCAACACACAGGCATACGCAAACGCCACACACACGTACGCACGCGCACACACACAGGCACACACACACACACGTACACAACCACGCAGACACACACCAACACACACAAGCACACACACAGAAAACCATCCACACACACCACCACACACAAAAACACAAGCACACACAGACACACACAACCAAACACACATACATACGCACACGCCACACACCCCACACACACACGAAACACACGCATGCAACACACACGCTGGCACACACGCACACACACGCACACACACGCACACACACACACCTCCCTTCCTCCTCCTCCTCCTCTCTCCCCGCCCCCCTCCACGCAAGACACACGCACAACACACACACACCACACCACACACACACACGCACACACGCACGCATACGCACACACACACACACACACACGCACACGCACACGCACACGCACACGCACACGCACACGCACACACACACACGCACACTCACACGCACGCACGCAAACACGCACGCAAGCACGCACGCAAGCACGCACCACGCACACACGCACACACGCACACACGCCCCCCCCCCTCCACTACCCTGCCCCGCACACGCACAGCCACAGACGCAGACACAAACACACACCCAGATACAAACACAGACACACACACACAACCACAGACACAGACCGAGGCACAGACACGGACACACACACACACCGACACACACACAGACACAGACATTAACTCAGACACACACACACACACACACGCACCACCCACACACCACACACCACACACCACCCACACACACACACACGCGCGCGCACACGCACACGCGAACGCACACGCAGCCGCGCACGCAAACGCACACGCACCCACACACCCACACACCCACACAACCACACACCGACACACACACCCACACACCGACACACAGCTACACACCCACACCCACACGCCTACACACCCAAGCACCCACACACCGACGCACCCACGCAACCACGCACCCACGCACCCGCGCACCCGCGCACACACGCACCCCACGCACCCACGCACGCACGCACGCACGAACGCACGCACGCACGCACGCACTCACCCACGCACACGCACAACCACTCACCCACACTCACCAACACGCACCCACACGCACACGCACACGCACACGCACACGCACACGGACACGAACACACCCAGACCCAGACCCAGCCACAGACCCAGACCAAAACCCAGACCCAGACCCAGACCTAGACCCTGACCCAGACCCAGACCTAGACCTAGACCCCACACCCCCACACCCCCTCACCCCCACCCCCACACCCACGCCCACACCCACACCGACACTCCCACCCCCACTCCCACCCCGAGCCCAACCCCCAGCCCCACCCAAACCCCCACCCCCACTCCCACTCTCACCCCGCCACCCCTACCCCCACACCCCCACGCCCCGCCCACCCTCACCCCACCACACCAACCGCGACCCACACACGCGCAAACGCACACACAAACAGACGCACACACACACACACACGCACACACAAACACACACACACACGCACACACTCCCACACACACACACTTACACACACGCACACACGCCCACATACAAACACACGCACACA